>JBBPBX010003151.1:6090-17442 GCA_038048925.1 Garcialebias charrua | reverse complement strand
TAGGTAAAATGTATATACAGGTAGTCCTCGACTTACGACGCCCTCAACTTACGACGTTTCGGACTTACGTCACGCATCTCATTAATTTTTTTTTTTTTTTTTAATAAATAAATAAATGTACAGTACTGTACAGTTACCAAGCACTTAGCCTATCCTAACACAGTTTTTAAAGATGAAGAAGTGAGTTTAATTGTCTCCTTCCTCCCTAGCAGGCTCCATTCACATAAAGGGAGCTAGCTCCCTTTATGTGAAAGGGAGACAATTCAACTCACTCCATATAGGTGCAGTCTGTGGTTCTGTAGAACGCAGGACTTAGAAAAATTTTCAACAGGGAAAGCATTCTTGTCCCTCCCCCTTGCTCTCGCTGAAATTCAGCTCAGCCTCCTTAGCTCTGACTCCACTGCATGTCCTGTCGCAGTTGCTGTGATATTCTGTGTTTATATGTTAATAAAACGTTATAAAAAATAAAATAAAAACATGGAGCTCTGGTCCAGCACACCAGGACACCAGGAAGTCTGCAGAGCCTCGCGCAGCCACGTTGAACTCGAGTTTAATTCGCTCGTGACAAATTCATTCATTTCCTCATCATTTCAGTCATGGAGTCAACGGAGGAGGAAGCGATCACTTGACTTTTGGCAAAAAAACTAAAGAAAAGTCCAGATCAGGGATAAAGAAGGGGAATTTAATACATTTGTGTCACATACAAAACAATTTTGCATCGCTTTGCAATACTTTGAAAGAGAAAGTGCGCGGCCGCTGGGGCTGGGACAGGCGGGGGCGTGGGTTAGGAGCGTGAGAAGCTCTGTTTTTATTGGCTGGTTAAAAATTTTGTTTTTATTGGCTGCTTAACGGCGGGTCACTGTGGGTTTTTAGAAATGCTTTTAGAGAAGCAAGGGGACTATAGTTTTTTTCAGAGATTACTTGTCTAACATCAGTTTGTCAGGAGAGAGTGACAGAGTGAAGTCAAAGTCAAAGTCAACTTTATTGTCAGAACTGCAATATGTACAGGACATACACAGGACCGAAATTGCGTTTCTCTCAGTCCCTCGGTGCAACAGTAACCATCTAAACACTAAACACTAAAACATTTAATAAACATAAGCATAAAATAGTAAAAAAGTGTAACACTGTCCTGAGTTTTTTCATAATAGTATAAAAGTATGAAAATTTACACCAACACTGAAACACCAAACACCCCTAAAACACCAAACACCCAATGAACATAAGCATAAAATGAAATAATAAAAGTGTAATACTGTCCTGAGTTTTTGCATAGTAGTATAAAAAGTATAAAAACGTATATCTATAAAATAAACTGAAGTTTCTAGCGTTGACATTTGCAAAGAGTGGCACAGCAGCATATAAGTTAATGTACACAGTATATGTATGAGGTAGTTGATGTTGGTATAGAGGCAAAGTGGCATATGCAGTGAGGCACATAAGGCACATTTGGCATCCTTAGATAAGGCTAGTCAGAGAATGCTGTATATGTATCTGCAGTAGTGTAGATAAAAGTAGTGTAAATGTAAACAGTAGTAATAAATGTAAAGCAGTAGTAATAAATGTAAACAGTATTAATAAATGTAAACAGTGAATGTAAACAGTAGTATGACTATAGGCAGTAATGTAATACAAACAAACCTCCCTGGACTGCCACCTTACCGTGGTGGAGGGGTTTGAGTGTCCCAATGATCCTAGGAGCTATGCTGTCAGGGGCTTTATGCCCCTAGTAGGGTCACCCAAGGCAGACAGGTCCTAGGTGAGGGACGAGACAAAGCGCAGCCCACAAGACCCCTTATGATGAGTAATATAAATGGAAACAATGTTCCCTCGCCCGGACGCGGGTCACCGGGGCCCCACTCTGGAGCCAGGCCCGGAGGAGGGGCACGTTGGCGAGCGCCTGGTGGCCGGGCTTTCACCCATGGAGCTCGGCCGGGCACAGCCCGAAGAGGAGACGTGGGTCCCCCTTCCCATAGGCTCACCACCTGTGGGAGGGGCCAAAGGGGTCGGGTGCATTGTGGAATGGGTGGTGGCCGAGGGCGGGGACCCTGGCGGTCTGATCCTCGGCTACAGAAGCTGGCCATTGGGACATGGAATGTCACCTCTCTGGTGGGGAAGGAGCCTGAGCTAGTGTGTGAGGTTGAGAGGTTCCGGCTAGAAATAGTCGGACTCACCTCAACGCATGGCTCTGGCTCTGGAACCAGTTTCCTTGAGAGGGGTTGGACACTCTTCCACTCTGGAGTTGCCCCTGGTGAGAGGCGCCGAGCAGGAGTGGGCATACTTGTTGCCCCCCATCTTGGTGCCTGTACGTTGGGGTTCACCCCGGTGAACGAGAGGGTAGCCTCCCTTCGCCTACGTGTGGGGGGACGGGCTCTGACTGTTGTTTGTGCCTATGCGCCGAACGGCAGCGCAGATTACCCACCCTTTTTGGAGTCCTTGGAGGGGGTATTGGAGGGTGCGCCTCCTGGGGACTCCCTTGTTCTGCTGGGGGACTTCAACGCTCACGTGGGCAATGACAGTGAGACCTGGAGGGGTGTGGTTGGGAGGAACGGCCCCCCTGATCTGAACCCGAGTGGTGTTCTGTTGTTGGACTTCTGTGCTCGTCATGGATTGTCCATAACGAACACCATGTTCAGGCATAAGGGTGTCCATATGTGCTCTTGGCACCAGGACACCCTAGGTCGTAGTTCAATGATCGACTTTGTTGTCGTCTCATCTGATCTGCGGCCGCATGTCCTGGACACTCGGGTGAAGAGAGGGGCGGAGCTGTCAACTGACCACTACCTGGTGGTGAGTTGGCTCCGATGGTGGGGGAGGATGCCGGTCAGACCTGGCAGACCCAAACGTATTGTGAGGGTCTGCTGGGAACGTCTGGCAGAGTCTCCCGTAAGACGGAGCTTTAACTCCCACCTCCGGGAGAGCTTTGAACACGTTCCGAGGGAGGCGGGGGACATTGAGCCCGAGTGGGCCATGTTTCGCGCCTCTATTGTCGAGGCAGCTTATCGGAGTTGTGGCCGCAAGGTTGTTGGTGCCTGTCGTGGTGGCAACCCTCGAACCCGGTGGTGGACACCGGCGGTGAGGGATGCTGTCAAGCTGAAGAAGGAGTCCTATTGGGCCTTTTTGGCCTGTGGGACCCCGGAAGCAGCAGATAGGTACCGGCAGTCCAAGCGGCATGCGGCTCGGGTGGTTGCTGAGGCAAAAACTCGGGCGTGGGAGGAGTTCGGAGAGGCCATGGAGAATGACTTCCGTACGGCTTCGAGGCGATTCTGGTCCACCATCCGGCGTCTCAGGGGGGGAAAGCGGTACGCGACCAACACCATTTATGGTGGGGATGGCGTGCTGTTGACCTCAACTCGGGATGTTGTGAGTCGGTGGGCGGAATACTTCGAAGACCTCCTCAATCCTACTGGCACGTCTTCCACTGAGGAAGCGGAGCCTGGGGACTTTGGGTCGGGCTCTCCAATCTCTGGTGCTGAGGTCGCCGAGGTGGTTAAAAAGCTCCGCGGTGGCAAGGCTCCGGGGGTGGATGAGATTCGTCCTGAGTTCCTTAGGGCTCTGGATGTTGTGGGGTTGTGTTGGCTTACGCGACTCTGCAATATCGCGTGGACATCGGGGGCAGTTCCCTTGGATTGGCAGACTGGGGTGGTGGTTCCCCTATTCAAAAAGGGGGACCGTAGGGTGTGTTCCAACTATAGAGGGATCACACTCTTAAGCCTCCCTGGTAAGGTCTATTCAGGGGTTCTGGAGAGGAGGGTCCGTCGGATAGTCGAACCTCGGATTCAGGAGGAGCAGTGTGGTTTTCGTCCTGGTCGTGGAACACTAGACCAGCTCTACACCCTCAACAGGGTCCTGGAGGGTGCGTGGGAGTTTGCCCAACCAGTTTACATATGACAAGCAAGTTAATTCTCAATAGTCCAGGTATCAAATCCGCTCATTCTCAATCAGTTCATCTGGACAGTTTCTTTTTAGCAGAAACGTTTCACCCTCACTCCAGAGGGCTTCCTCAGTCAGAGTAGTCCAAAGCACACTGAAGTTAACCCACCAAGTAAGCAACTTATGTGGACCAACCAGTTTGCTGTAGCCAAGATGGTTTCTGGGGGCGTGTCCCTCGTCGACTCCTCCCAGGCAGGCAGACATGTCCAAAGTGGTTCAAGACAAGAAAGTTAATTCTCAATAGTCCAGGTATCAAATCCGCTCATTCTCAATCAGTTCATCTGGACAGTTTCTTTTTAGCAGAAACGTTTCACCCTCACTCCAGAGGGCTTCCTCAGTCAGAGTAGTCCAAAGCACACTGAAGTTAACCCACCAAGTAAGCAACTTATGTGGACCAACCAGTTTGCTGTAGCCAAGATGGTTTCTGGGGGCGTGTCCCTCGTCGACTCCTCCCAGGCAGGCAGACATGTCCAAAGTGGTTCAAGACAAGAAAGTTAATTCTCAATAGTCCAGGTATCAAATCCGCTCATTCTCAATCAGTTCATCTGGACAGTTTCTTTTTAGCAGAAACGTTTCACCCTCACTCCAGAGGGCTTCCTCAGTCAGAGTAGTCCAAAGCACACTGAAGTTAACCCACCAAGTAAGCAACTTATGTGGACCAACCAGTTTGCTGTAGCCAAGATGGTTTCTGGGGGCGTGTCCCTCGTCGACTCCTCCCAGGCAGGCAGACATGTCCAAAGTGGTTCAAGACAAGAAAGTTAATTCTCAATAGTCCAGGTATCAAATCCGCTCATTCTCAATCAGTTCATCTGGACAGTTTCTTTTTAGCAGAAACGTTTCACCCTCACTCCAGAGGGCTTCCTCAGTCAGAGTAGTCCAAAGCACACTGAAGTTAACCCACCAAGTAAGCAACTTATGTGGACCAACCAGTTTGCTGTAGCCAAGATGGTTTCTGGGGGCGTGTCCCTCGTCGACTCCTCCCAGGCAGGCAGACATGTCCAAAGTGGTTCAAGACAAGAAAGTTAATTCTCAATAGTCCAGGTATCAAATCCGCTCATTCTCAATCAGTTCATCTGGACAGTTTCTTTTTAGCAGAAACGTTTCACCCTCACTCCAGAGGGCTTCCTCAGTCAGAGTAGTCCAAAGCACACTGAAGTTAACCCACCAAGTAAGCAACTTATGTGGACCAACCAGTTTGCTGTAGCCAAGATGGTTTCTGGGGGCGTGTCCCTCGTCGACTCCTCCCAGGCAGGCAGACATGTCCAAAGTGGTTCAAGACAAGAAAGTTAATTCTCAATAGTCCAGGTATCAAATCCGCTCATTCTCAATCAGTTCATCTGGACAGTTTCTTTTTAGCAGAAACGTTTCACCCTCACTCCAGAGGGCTTCCTCAGTCAGAGTAGTCCAAAGCACACTGAAGTTAACCCACCAAGTAAGCAACTTATGTGGACCAACCAGTTTGCTGTAGCCAAGATGGTTTCTGGGGGCGTGTCCCTCGTCGACTCCTCCCAGGCAGGCAGACATGTCCAAAGTGGTTCAAGACAAGAAAGTTAATTCTCAATAGTCCAGGTATCAAATCCGCTCATTCTCAATCAGTTCATCTGGACAGTTTCTTTTTAGCAGAAACGTTTCACCCTCACTCCAGAGGGCTTCCTCAGTCAGAGTAGTCCAAAGCACACTGAAGTTAACCCACCAAGTAAGCAACTTATGTGGACCAACCAGTTTGCTGTAGCCAAGATGGTTTCTGGGGGCGTGTCCCTCGTCGACTCCTCCCAGGCAGGCAGACATGTCCAAAGTGGTTCAAGACAAGAAAGTTAATTCTCAATAGTCCAGGTATCAAATCCGCTCATTCTCAATCAGTTCATCTGGACAGTTTCTTTTTAGCAGAAACGTTTCACCCTCACTCCAGAGGGCTTCCTCAGTCAGAGTAGTCCAAAGCACACTGAAGTTAACCCACCAAGTAAGCAACTTATGTGGACCAACCAGTTTGCTGTAGCCAAGATGGTTTCTGGGGGCGTGTCCCTCGTCGACTCCTCCCAGGCAGGCAGACATGTCCAAAGTGGTTCAAGACAAGAAAGTTAATTCTCAATAGTCCAGGTATCAAATCCGCTCATTCTCAATCAGTTCATCTGGACAGTTTCTTTTTAGCAGAAACGTTTCACCCTCACTCCAGAGGGCTTCCTCAGTCAGAGTAGTCCAAAGCACACTGAAGTTAACCCACCAAGTAAGCAACTTATGTGGACCAACCAGTTTGCTGTAGCCAAGATGGTTTCTGGGGGCGTGTCCCTCGTCGACTCCTCCCAGGCAGGCAGACATGTCCAAAGTGGTTCAAGACAAGAAAGTTAATTCTCAATAGTCCAGGTATCAAATCCGCTCATTCTCAATCAGTTCATCTGGACAGTTTCTTTTTAGCAGAAACGTTTCACCCTCACTCCAGAGGGCTTCCTCAGTCAGAGTAGTCCAAAGCACACTGAAGTTAACCCACCAAGTAAGCAACTTATGTGGACCAACCAGTTTGCTGTAGCCAAGATGGTTTCTGGGGGCGTGTCCCTCGTCGACTCCTCCCAGGCAGGCAGACATGTCCAAAGTGGTTCAAGACAAGAAAGTTAATTCTCAATAGTCCAGGTATCAAATCCGCTCATTCTCAATCAGTTCATCTGGACAGTTTCTTTTTAGCAGAAACGTTTCACCCTCACTCCAGAGGGCTTCCTCAGTCAGAGTAGTCCAAAGCACACTGAAGTTAACCCACCAAGTAAGCAACTTATGTGGACCAACCAGTTTGCTGTAGCCAAGATGGTTTCTGGGGGCGTGTCCCTCGTCGACTCCTCCCAGGCAGGCAGACATGTCCAAAGTGGTTCAAGACAAGAAAGTTAATTCTCAATAGTCCAGGTATCAAATCCGCTCATTCTCAATCAGTTCATCTGGACAGTTTCTTTTTAGCAGAAACGTTTCACCCTCACTCCAGAGGGCTTCCTCAGTCAGAGTAGTCCAAAGCACACTGAAGTTAACCCACCAAGTAAGCAACTTATGTGGACCAACCAGTTTGCTGTAGCCAAGATGGTTTCTGGGGGCGTGTCCCTCGTCGACTCCTCCCAGGCAGGCAGACATGTCCAAAGTGGTTCAAGACAAGAAAGTTAATTCTCAATAGTCCAGGTATCAAATCCGCTCATTCTCAATCAGTTCATCTGGACAGTTTCTTTTTAGCAGAAACGTTTCACCCTCACTCCAGAGGGCTTCCTCAGTCAGAGTAGTCCAAAGCACACTGAAGTTAACCCACCAAGTAAGCAACTTATGTGGACCAACCAGTTTGCTGTAGCCAAGATGGTTTCTGGGGGCGTGTCCCTCGTCGACTCCTCCCAGGCAGGCAGACATGTCCAAAGTGGTTCAAGACAAGAAAGTTAATTCTCAATAGTCCAGGTATCAAATCCGCTCATTCTCAATCAGTTCATCTGGACAGTTTCTTTTTAGCAGAAACGTTTCACCCTCACTCCAGAGGGCTTCCTCAGTCAGAGTAGTCCAAAGCACACTGAAGTTAACCCACCAAGTAAGCAACTTATGTGGACCAACCAGTTTGCTGTAGCCAAGATGGTTTCTGGGGGCGTGTCCCTCGTCGACTCCTCCCAGGCAGGCAGACATGTCCAAAGTGGTTCAAGACAAGAAAGTTAATTCTCAATAGTCCAGGTATCAAATCCGCTCATTCTCAATCAGTTCATCTGGACAGTTTCTTTTTAGCAGAAACGTTTCACCCTCACTCCAGAGGGCTTCCTCAGTCAGAGTAGTCCAAAGCACACTGAAGTTAACCCACCAAGTAAGCAACTTATGTGGACCAACCAGTTTGCTGTAGCCAAGATGGTTTCTGGGGGCGTGTCCCTCGTCGACTCCTCCCAGGCAGGCAGACATGTCCAAAGTGGTTCAAGACAAGAAAGTTAATTCTCAATAGTCCAGGTATCAAATCCGCTCATTCTCAATCAGTTCATCTGGACAGTTTCTTTTTAGCAGAAACGTTTCACCCTCACTCCAGAGGGCTTCCTCAGTCAGAGTAGTCCAAAGCACACTGAAGTTAACCCACCAAGTAAGCAACTTATGTGGACCAACCAGTTTGCTGTAGCCAAGATGGTTTCTGGGGGCGTGTCCCTCGTCGACTCCTCCCAGGCAGGCAGACATGTCCAAAGTGGTTCAAGACAAGAAAGTTAATTCTCAATAGTCCAGGTATCAAATCCGCTCATTCTCAATCAGTTCATCTGGACAGTTTCTTTTTAGCAGAAACGTTTCACCCTCACTCCAGAGGGCTTCCTCAGTCAGAGTAGTCCAAAGCACACTGAAGTTAACCCACCAAGTAAGCAACTTATGTGGACCAACCAGTTTGCTGTAGCCAAGATGGTTTCTGGGGGCGTGTCCCTCGTCGACTCCTCCCAGGCAGGCAGACATGTCCAAAGTGGTTCAAGACAAGAAAGTTAATTCTCAATAGTCCAGGTATCAAATCCGCTCATTCTCAATCAGTTCATCTGGACAGAAGACCCAGTTTACATGTGCTTTGTGGACTTGGAAAAGGCATTCGACCGCGTCCCTCGGGGGGTTCTGTGGCGGGTACTCCGGGAGTATGGGGTACCAGGCCCATTGATATGGGCTGTTAGGTCCCTGTACGACCGGTGTCAGAGCTTGGTCCGCATTGCCGGCAGTAAGTCAGGCTCGTTTCCGGTGAGAGTTGGACTCCGCCAAGGTTGCCCTTTGTCACCGATTCTGTTTATAACTTTTATGGACAGAATTTCTAGGCGCAGCCAAGGTGTTGAGAGGATCCGTTTTGGTGGCCTTAGAATCGCTTCTCTGTTTTTTGCAGATGATGTGGTCCTATTGGCTTCATCAGCTCGTGATCTACAGCTTTCGCTGGAGCGGTTTGCAGCTGAATGTGATGCGGCCGGGATGAGGATCAGTTCCTCCAAATCCGAGGCCATGGTCTTGAGCCGGAAAAGGGTAGCATGCCCTCTCCGGGTCGGGGAGGAGGTCCTTACCCAAGTGGAGGAGTTTAAGTATCTCGGGATCTTGTTCACGAATGAGGGAAAACTGGAGCGTGAGATCGATAGGCGGATAGGTGCAGCGTCCGCAGTGAAGCGGGCGCTGTACCGGTCTGTCGTGGTGAAGAGAGAGCTGAGTCAAAAGGCAAAGCTCTCAATTTACCGATCGATCTACGTTCCCACCCTCATCTATGGTCATGAGCTTTGGGTTATGACCGAAAGAACAAGATCTCGGATACAAGCGGCTGAAATGAGTTTTCTCCGCAGGGTGGCTGGACTCTCCCTTAGAGATAGGGTGAGAAGCTCAGTCATCCGGGAGGGACTCGGAGTAGAGCCGCTGCTTCTCCACATCGAGAGGAGCCAGTTGAGGTGGCTCGGGCATCTGGTTAGGATGCCTCCTGGACGCCTCCCTGGTGAGGTGTTCCGGGCATGTCCCACCGGGAGGAGACCCAGAGGAAGACCCAGGACACGCTGGAGGGACTATGTTTCTCGGCTGGCCTGGGAACGCCTTGGGATTCCCCCAGAGGAGCTGCTCCAAGTGGCTGGGGAGAGGGAAGTCTGGGCCTCCCTACTTAGGCTGCTACCCCCGCGACCCGACCCCGGATAAGCGGAAGAAAATGGATGGATGGATGGATGATGAATACAAACATTAGTGCAAATATGAGAAGTAGTGCAAACTGAATGAACACATGACCGAGAGTTTAGTGAATAACCCGTTTGATGACACAGAGTCCAGTGTTAAAAACTTTGTGTTGAGTGGTAATGTGTGAGAAAGTTTTTTGTGTTAAGGCAGTTCAAATGGGAGGGGAGGCAGAGCAGGCAGAGTGTTTAGCATTCTGACTGCCTGATGAACAGAGCTGTCTCTCAGTCTGCTGGTACGAGCCTGGAGACTCCTCAGTCTCCTCCCTGATGGCAGCAGTCTAAAGCGGCTGTGTAGTGGGTGTGTGGGATCACCTGCCATGCGGTGGGCTTTCCGAGTGAGGCGTTTGCTGTGTAAGTCCTGCAGTGAGGGCAAGGAGGTGCCGACGATCTTCTCAGCTGCTTTCACGATGCGCTGGAGGCTCTTGCGGCAGGATGCAGTACATGCACCAAACCACACAGTGATGCAGCTGGTCAGGACACTTTCTATGGCACCTCTGTAGAAGGTGCACATGATGGAGGTTGAAGCTCCAGCCCTTTTCAGCTTGCGGAGAAAGTAGAGACGCTGGTGAGCCTTCTTGGCCAGTGCTGCAGTGTTCCTGCTCCAGGACAGGTCCTCTGAGACGTGCACTCCCAGGAACTTGGTGCTGTCCACTCTCTCCACTGCGGTGCTGTTGATGGTCAGAGGGGCATGTTGTGCATCCCTCTTCCTGAAGTCCACAACAATCTCCTTTGTCTTCTCCACGTTGAGAGTGAGATTGTTGTGTCCGCACCACAAGGCCAAGCGGCTCACCTCGTTCCTGTAGTCCGTCTCATCGTTGTTGCTGATGAGACCTACCACTGTTGTGTCGTCCGCAAACTTGATGAAGTGGTTGGAGCTGTACGATGGTGTGCAGTCGTGTGTTAGCAGGGTGAATAGAAGGGGGCTCAGCACACATCCTTGTGGGGCCCCTGTGTTCAATGTGATGGTGCTAGATGTGTTACTCCCGATCCGTACTGTCTGTGGTCTCCCGGTCAGGAAGTCTAGCAGCCAGTTACACATTGAGGTGTTCAGCCCCAGACTGTCCAGTTTATGGATGAGCTGTTGGGGGATGATGGTGTTGAATGCCGAGCTGAAGTCGATGAACAGCATTCTAACATAAGAGTCCTTCGTGTCCAGATGTGTGAGAGCTGTGTGGAGGGCAGAGGAGATGGCATCGTCGGTTGAGCGATTAGGTCGGTATGCAAATTGGAAGGGATCCAGGGAGGCAGGGAGGACAGATGTGATGCTTTTCATGACTAGCCGTTCAAAGCACTTCATCAGGATGGGGGTGAGTGCTACTGGACGATAGTCATTGAGGCATGCGGGCGTTGCCTTCTTTGGGACAGGGATGATGGTGGTGGCTTTGAAACAGGTGGGGACCATGGCCTGGCTCAGTGAGATGTTAAAGATGTCCGTGAAGACCGCTGCGAGTTATTTTAAAAATATATTTTTAGAAAAATTACAGACTGCAGCTTTAATCTTTAAAAACGGTGTTAGGATAGGCTAAGTGCTTGGTAACTGTACAGTACTGTACATCTATTTGTTTATTTAAAAAAAAAAATTGGTTTTTTATGTGCTCCGACTCACGGCGATTTCGTGTTACGAACGGTGCGTAGGAACGGAACTCGTTCGTAAGTCGAGGACTACCTGTATGTATGTATGTATGTATATATATATATATGTATATATATATGTATATGTATGTATGTATATATATATATGTATATGTATGTATATGTATGTATA
>JBBPBX010003150.1:39714-84576 GCA_038048925.1 Garcialebias charrua | reverse complement strand
TTGGTTTTTGCCAGGATTCCAACAGATTCTTAAAACCATTTAGAGAAGTCAAGGTCGAGAGCTTCAGATCTTTTTGTAAGATATTCCATGAAGCAGGAGCAGAGTAGGAGAAGGTCCTTTTGTCTAGTTCAGTCCTCACTGAGGGAACACTGCAGGTAATCATGTCCTGAGAGCGCACGCTGTAGCTGCACTCACACAGAGACATGTAGGAGGAGATGTATGAAGGCAGCAGACCAAGAAGTGATTTAAAGATGAAAATGTACCAGTGGAAGAGTCTGTGTGAAGTTAATGATGTCCAGTTAAAGGTGCTATGTGTAACTTTCTGTAGAGCGCAGAACTTAGAAATATTTTCAACAGGCAAAGCATTCTGATCCCTCCCCCTCAGAGCCATATATGGCTCTGCTCCCCCTTGCTCTGCTGAAATTCAAATTCAAGCTCTGTTTTTATTGGCTGATTCAAATTCAAGCTCTGTTTTTATTGGCTGGTTACAAACTCTGTTTTTATTGGCTGGTCACTCTGTGTTTTTAGTGTTTTTATAAATGCTGATAGAGAAGCAAGGGGACTATAGTTTTTTTCAGAGATTACTTTGTCTAACATCAGTCTGTCAGTAGATAGTGACAGAGTGAAGAAATATGTTAAAAATATATTGTTAGAAAAGTTACAGACTACACTACAAAGTTACATAGTTCAGCTTTAACCAGTGAATACAGGGTGCAGTGGTGGGTATGATAATCACAGCCAGTTATGAATCTTAATGCACCGTGATGGACAGCATCCAACATCTGCAGGGTGCTTGTAGGAGCTTTCATGTAGATAATGTCACCGTAATCAATGGAGAGAAGGAAAGTCACAGATACAAGGTGTTTCCTAGCATTTAGTGTTAGACATGATCTGTTTCTGAAAAAGAAACCCAGTTTAACTTTCAGTTTCTTTACTAGGTTTTCCACATGTAGTTTAAAATGTTCTTCTCGTACTTGCGTTGGTTTTCTCCGGGTACTCCGGATTCCTCCCCACAGATCAAAAACGTGCATATTAGTAGGGCTGGGCCATATCTTATCGTTCCCGGTAATACCGGTAAAAAAAGCTTGCCCGGGCAAAAAAGTTATATCATGATATGCTAATTTCATGACGTAATACGTCTGGGCGCCCCACCCCCTTAACAACCAAGCGCTTCAAACGACCAAACCGAACTACGCACCCCCCCTCCACCAGTCTGCGTGCAATACTAGCTAGCTAAAATGCTAAAAACAAACAACTTGTGTCTCAGCTTCTCTCCCCCCTGCTCTAAACTGCAGGTACAGAGAGCTCGTCCCCCTCCCCCCACTCCTCTCTGAACTGCTGCTGCTGCGGGCTGTGTCTCCCCTGCTCTAAACTGTCGGTACAAACACGCACAGCTCAAATGTCTCGAGTTCCATAGTCGGTCCACAGAGACAGATCAGTCAGATAAATGAATCATTCCTGCAGGAACAGAGGAAGCTGAAACACCAACAAGCTTCAGATCCAGCTGATCACCTTGTTACAAGTTCTGGAAGTTACAGATCATTTAAAGGCAACATATATTTTGTTGCATGTTACATTTGTGCCCAACAGATCTTAAGCTTAATTTTATTTAGTTATTTTAGGAAACTACACCTGCACTTTAGTTTTTGTGGTGGATTTTGTTGATCTATATTTTGTGCAGACTTTTTCAATCTAAATAACAGAAGGATCTTTTTTATATATATATACTTGGAGACTGAACACTTTACTAAATAAAGTAATTTCAGTAAAATTACCCCTTGTTGTTTTTTAATTTTTTATATAACTACAACGCAACTTAAGTTAATTTTGTGAAATAAACAACTATCTTTTTTTTGTTATATCACTAAATTTATAGTTATTGTCAGAATGCTCTGAAATATCACAATATAATAATATTTAGCCATATCGCCCACCCCTAGTGTGAATAGCCATTTTCTGGCTGAATATCAATGAACAGATTGTTCCAGTGTCTGGAGGCTGCCACAGGAAAAGCCCGATCCACTCTGGAATGTAAGATTTTGCTTTGGCTTTTGATGTACCTGATAAAAACTGTTTTTGACAACTGAGGATATTTAAAAGACAAGAGCCAGTAGTGATCAACATCCCGCCTCCGAGACCAACGCATTTATTATTTAGGACAAATTAAGGAGGGGAAAAAACCTAACTGCATTAACAAGCGTTGTCGTCGCGACAATAAGTGTGCCGCCCAGCACTAGTTATATCGTGAAATTTATTGTTATCGTGATAATGCTCTGAAATATCACAATATAATTTTTGAGCCATATCGCCCACCCGTACATATTAGGTTTCCGCCTTAGGCCTCCCTTGCAAAAGAGATTCTCAATAGAATTTGCCTGGTTAAATAAAAGGTTAATTAATCCTCGGTGAGGACATTAGGTTGTCACAGCAGCAGGAACAGCACGGTGCAAAAACACAGATCTGTACCTAAAGCAGTCTGAAATAGTTTGTACATGTGCGAAATGGATAAGTTGGACAAAGAATATTGACCCTTGCATGTCATGATGGGGATTACATTAACATTTATATGGGTTCCAGCACATCACAGGGTTGTGGGGAATGAAAAGGCAGCTAGGATGGCTAAGGAGAGCACTAGTCGAGATGTGGTAGATGTTAATGTTAAGTTTGGTTTAAAAGAAATGAATGGTATAATAAAACAAAAAATGAAAGAAAGGTGGCAAAAATTATGGGAGGAAGAAAAGAATGGCCGGTGGTTTTATAAAATCCAAAGGAAAATTGGAGAAAGGAGAAGAACAGTAAGAAATGGGAGAGAAGAAACTATAATTTCACGACTAAGAATAGGGCACACTGGGTTGAACAGCACATTATGTTTAATAGGGAAACATCCTACAGGGAAATGTGAGTGTGGAGAAGAGGAAACAATAGGACACATTATTTTACATTGCAGGAGATATCAGGTTCAAAGAAATAAGTTGATTAGGAATCTTAGTACCGGTAGATTGAAAACGACATTGGGCATTGTAGATTTATTGCAGAAAGAATCAGGAAATAGAGGCTATCAGGCTGTATTTTATTTTTTCAAACGGTGTAGATTGTATAATAGGATATAAAAGGAAAAGTTTTTTTTTTTGTCATGTGATCCACACTCCTTACCGGTTGGTGGCGGTAATGCACCATTACGTTGTTTGCCAACCGCCAATAAACACCACAAGAAGAAGAAGAAGACCCTTGCATGTGACGTCACGCTCTTAGGAAAACGCCCCCGCCGCCATGAGGACGTCAACACCCCACCCACTCGTGTGTAGCTAGTTAGAACTCAGCCAGTTGGTTGTCTAATAGTCATTCTGTGGATTTGTCTAAAAAATGGTCACAGGGCGCTGTACCGGCTGCTCAGACTGACAAGGAGACAAACCAAACTTGTCCTTTTATCACAAACCTTTTTTATGAGGACCGAAGACTGTGATGGATGCAGCCATCAACTGTAAGGATTGACAACCCTCCAAATCCATATAAAACCATATAAAACCAATGCAGACAAGTTCCAGTTTTTAGTTTTCTACATTTGCCTTTTAATCTTATCTGTTTTGCTATTTTGACATCTTTTTTAACTTGTTAAAAAATCTGTATGCCTCTCTTATGATTGTCAAAGGAAAGTCTATTGTTGTTGCTGTTGTCATCATTCTTTGTTGAAACCAAGTCTCTCTTGTAAATGAGTCCTCGAGGCTCAATGGGATTAACCTGCCTTAATAAAGGTTGAACAAATTACTGTCCCATCCTTCTCCAAGGACACCAATGGCTTTAGAGAATCTTCAGACAGGGACTGACTGATTAACCTGAAATGATACACATTACATGTTAATACAGGCCTATTTAGTTAGTGTTGACAATCATATGTTTAACTATTGTGGACATTTGCTGGTGTTTATTGACTGTAAGAACAGTCAGATTTTAGATACAGCTAGGATGTGCAATAAGGCATACAATTCGTATCCCGGTGATAGTGTCTATTGTGATGAGAAGCTACACAAAGCTACACACTAATTACGTAATTTTTTTTGTTTGTTGCCGGCTGTAGTTAGCGTGTAGCTTCGTGTAGCTTCTCATCACAGCACATCCCTACTTTGGATCTTAACAATTGACTGGGATATGCTGGTGAAGATTCTCAGTCATCCAGGACATGATAAAATCAGAAAAAGCATTAAATGCAAAAACAACTGGACTTTATTTGTAACAGAAAACGTTTTGCCCTCTATCCAAAGGGCTTTCTCAATTCTTGTCCGGGCAATTGAGAAAGCCCTTTGGATAGAGGGCGATACGTTTTCTGTTACAAATACTGTAAAGTCCTGTTGTTTTTGTATTGAACGCTTTTTCTGAATTGACTGGGATGTGCAATATGGCATAAAATTCAAATCTCGATATCTATTAGTGATGAGAAGCTACACGCTAACTATGGCCGGCTTGCTTTGCTGCCTTGCTCTCAAAGAAAATGGACTTTAACACCATTTACACAGTTAAAAAAAAAACAAAAAAAAACTGTAAATATCACTTTTTACTTCCACAAATAACTTGGTTCAACTAGAACACGTGGTAGAACAGGAAGCCATGGAAAAAACAAGTTAGGAACGCAGCCGCAGTCACTCCGTTCAACCGCAGCCATCTTTAAAGGTATTGTGACATGATGTTGGAAATTTGCATATTTGTCACAAAATATAAATCAATCAATCAACCTTTATTTATACAGGCTAGCCTCGTTGAGCCACGGGGACTCATTTACAAGAGGGACCTGTCTCACTCACACCTAGGGTCAATTTTAGAGTTACCAATCAGCCTAACATGCATGTTTTTGGACTGTGGGAGGAAACCGGAGCACCCGGAGAAAACCCACGCATGCACGGAGAGAACATGCAAACTCCACCCAGAAAGGCCCCCGGACCGGGATTTGAACCGGGGACCTGCTCACTGAGAGGCAACAGCTCTACCAGTTGTGCCACCGTGCTGCCCTTATATCTACTGTATATATCTTATATCATTCAGCTCTGTTCGTTTTTGCAAAATAAATTATAAATATATTAAAATTTCATTCCAAGTTATGGTAGTTTTTTCTCTTGGACACGCCCCTAAAAATCAGCGCACTTCCGCAAAACGTCATTGTGACGTACATGTGGGCACTGGGCAGAAGGCAGAGCCTTGCCCGTTTGTCTGGTGTTTTAACTGCTTGCCATACAGATTCTTTTTCTGAAAGATGGCCTCTTTTTTTGTGTAACTTGAAAAATGCCGTCACGTTGTAGCACATTTGGGAGTTCTAATATCAGCAGTGAACAAGTGCGCATTCACAAATTCCCAAAAGATGAGAAACTTCACCTATAATGGACAAGTACAGAGAAGAGGGACCTATGGTGTCCTACCAAAGAGTCGTATGTCTGCAGCGACCATCTTACTGCCAATCAGGTAACATCTGTATTTTTTTTAAATTCAGGTAGGGTTTATTAATGAGAGTTTTGGATGATTTACTGTCTTAAAATGATAGATCTCAAACGCGATCGGGACTCTGTTAGCTTAGCCCAAGAACAAAGAAGCCACATCACGAAGCTATCCTCACTTAGCTACTGTGTATGAAATAAACCGTGTCTAAATCACTTTTCAATTGATCTAGTGTCCAATAACTGTATTTGATGAATAATAACCCTTCGATTGCTTTAATACATTCATGTACTAACAATAGGTTGTGTTTATTCGCTGCTAACACACTAGCCGAGATAGCTGCTAACACACTAGCCGAGATACAGGAGCAAACACACGTTGCTATTTATGTATTTTTAAATTATGTCTGCGCGATCAAGTAACATCAGTAAGTTTTTTTTTATTCAGGGAGGGTGGCAGCCTCCCTGGGCTGCCACCTTACCGTGGTGGAGGGGTTTGAGTGTCCCAATGATCCTAGGAGCTATGCTGTCAGGGGCTTCATGCCCCTAGTAGGGTCACCCAAGGCAGACAGGTCCTAGGTGAGGGACCAGACAAAGTGCAGCCCAAAGACCCCAATGATGAGTACAATAATTGGACAGAATGTTCCCTCGCCCGGACGCGGGTCACCGGGGCCCCACTCTGGAGCCAGGCCCGGAGGTGGGGCACGTTGGCGAGCGCCTGGTGGCCGGGCTTTTACCCATGGAGCTCGGCCGGGCACAGCCCGAAGAGGAGACGTGGGTCCCCCTTCCCATGGGCTCACCACCTATGGGAGGGGCCAAAGGGGTCGGGTGCAATGTGGGATGGGTGGTGGCCGAGGGCGGGGACCCTGGCGGTCTGATCCTCGGCTACAGAAGCTGGCCATTGGGACATGGAATGTCACCTCTCTGGTGGGGAAGGAGCCTGAGCTAGTGTGTGAGGTTGAGAGGTTCCGGCTAGAAATAGTCGGACTCACCTCAACGCATGGCTCTGGCTCTGGAACCAGTTTCCTTGAGAGGGGTTGGACACTCTTCCACTCTGGAGTTGCCCCTGGTGAGAGGCGCCGAGCAGGAGTGGGCATACTTGTTGCCCCCCATCTTGGTGCCTGTACGTTGGGGTTCACCCCGGTGAACGAGAGGGTAGCCTCCCTTCGCCTACGTGTGGGGGGACGGGCTCTGACTGTTGTTTGTGCCTATGCGCCAAACGGCAGCGCAGATTACCCACCCTTTTTGGAGTCCTTGGAGGGGGTATTGGAGAGTGCGCCTCCTGGGGACTCCCTTGTTCTACTGGGGGACTTCAACGCTCACGTGGGCAATGACAGTGAGACCTGGAGGGGTGTGGTTGGGAGGAACGGCCCCCTTGATCTGAACCCGAGTGGTGTTCTGTTATTGGACTTCTGTGCTCGTCATGGATTGTCCATAACTAAACCCTAAACTCTCGGTCATGTGCTCATTCAGTTTGCACTACTTCTCATATTTGCACAATGTTTGTATTACATTACTGCCTATAGTCATACTACTGTTTACATTCACTGTTTACATTTATTAATACGGTTTACATTTATTACTACTGTTTTACATTTATTACTACTGTTTACATTTACACTACTTTTATATCTACACTACTGCTGATACATATACAGTATTCTCTGACTAGCCTTATCTAAGGATGCCAAATGTGCCTTATGTGCCTTACTGCATATGCCACTTTGCCTCTATACCAACATCAACTACCTCATACATATACTGTGTACATTAACTCATATGCTGCTGTGCCACTCTTTGCAAATGTCAATGCTAGAACCTTCAGTTTATTTTATAGATATACTTTTTATACTACTATGCAAAAACTCAGGACAGTATTACACTTTTATTATTTCATTTTATGCTTATGTTCATTGGGTGTTTGGTGTTTTAGGGGTGTTTGGTGTTTCAGTGTTGGTGTAAATTTTCATACTTTTATACTACTATGAAAAAACTCAGGACAGTGTTACACTTTTACTATTTTATGCTTATGTTTATTAAATGTTTTAGTGTTTAGTGTTTAGATGGTTACTGTTGCACCGAGGGACTGAGAGAAACGCAATTTCAATCCTGTGTATGTCCTGTACATATTGCAGTTCTGACAATAAAGTTGACTTTGACTTTGACTTATAACGAACACCATGTTCAGGCATAAGGGTGTCCATATGTGCTCTTGGCACCAGGACACCCTAGGTCGCAGTTCGATGATCGACTTTGTTGTCGTCTCATCTGATCTGCGACCGCATGTCCTGGACACTCGGGTGAAGAGAGGGGCGGAGCTGTCCACTGACCACTACCTGGTGGTGAGTTGGCTCCGATGGTGGGGGAGGATGCCGGTCAGACCTGGCAGACCCAAACGTATTGTGAGGGTCTGCTGGGAACATCTGGCAGAGTCTCCCGTAAGACGAGCTTTAACTCCCACCTCCGGGAGAGCTTTAATAATAATAATAATAATAATAATAATGAATTCAATTTATAACGCGCTTTTCATTAGTGAAAATCTCAAAGCGCTACACACATTGAATGCTACACACATTCATACACCGGTAGCGGCAGACTACCATGCAAGGTGTTTTCCAGTCCTACCGGGAGCAACTCGGGGTTAAGTGTCTTGCCCAAGGACACAACGACACATGGTGTGGGGAACCGGGATTCGAACCAGCTTTGAACACGTTCCGAGGGAGGCGGGGGACATTGAGTCCGAGTGGGCCATGTTCCGCGCCTCTATTGTCGAGGCAGCTTATCAGAGTTGTGGCCGCAAGGTTGTTGGTGCCTGTCGTGGTTGCAACCCTCGAACCCAGTGGTGGACACCGGCGGTGAGGGATACTGTCAAGCTGAAGGAGTCCTATTGGGACCCCGGAAGAAGCTGATGGGTACCGGCATTCCAAGCGGCATGCAGCTCGGGTGGTTGCTGAGGCAAAAACTCGGGCGTGGGAGGAGTTTGGAGAGGCCATGGAGAATGACTTCCGTACGGCTTCGAGGCGATTCTGGTCCACCATCCGGCGTCTCAGGGGGGGAAAGCGGTACGCGACCAACACCATTTATGGTGGGGATGGCGTGCTGTTGACCTCAACTCGGGATGTTGTGAGTCGGTGGGCGGAATACTTCGAAGACCTCCTCAATCCTACTGGCACGTCTTCCACTGAGGAAGCGGAGCCTGGGGACTTTGGGTCGGGCTCTCCAATCTCTGGTGCTGAGGTCACCGAGGTGGTTAAAAAGCTCCGCGGTGGCAGGGCTCCGGGGGTGGATGAGATTCGCCCGGAGTTCCTTAGGGCTCTGGATGTTGTGGGGTTGTGTTGGCTTACGCGACTCTGCAATATCGCGTGGACATCGGGGGCAGTTCCCTTGGATTGACAGACTGGGGTGGTGGTTCCCCTATTCAAAAAGTGGGACTGTAGGATGTGTTCC
Source organism: Garcialebias charrua (assembly GCA_038048925.1). NCBI lineage: Eukaryota > Metazoa > Chordata > Actinopteri > Cyprinodontiformes > Rivulidae > Garcialebias > Garcialebias charrua. Next base: position 75,709 of record JBBPBX010003150.1, on the reverse strand, counting down.
AACTATAGGGGGATCACTAGCCTGGTTAAAACCAGACCCTTGTCCTTCACTTCGCTTCGGACTAGGGTCTGGACTTTCTCCATAGAGAAACGATTCTTGCTAGAGGCGTGGCCTCTGCTGATGGCTGCTCCCCCGTGGTCTGCTGAACTTGACTTCAGCTCCGCCTCCTGCTGAATTTTCTCTCGCTGCCTTTGCATATTCTGTGTTTATATGTTAATAAAACGTTCTAATAAAATAAAATAAAACCATGGATCGCTGGTCCAACACACCAGAAGACCAGGAAATCTGATGGGACTCGGGCAGCAACGTAAAACCCGAGTTTAATTCTCGTGACAACCTCAGTCATTTCCTTGTTCATTTCACTCAGCGGAGGGAGAGGAGGAGGAGGAGGGAGCGATGATCACTTACTTTTGGCAAAAAAAAAAGAAAAGAAAACTCCAGATAAGGGATTAAGAAGGGGAAATTAATACATTTGTGTCACATATAAAACAGTCCTGCATCGCTTTGAATGAGAACATGCGAATGCTCGTTGGCTGCGCGCTCCCCCGTGGTCTTCTGAACTTGACTTCAGCTCCGCCTCCTGCTGAATTTTCTCTCGCTGCCTTTGCATATTCTGTGTTTATATGCTAATAAAACGTTCTAATACAATACAGAGGTGGGTAGGAACGCGTTACATTTACTCCGTTACATTTACTTAAGTAACTTTTTGAGAAAATTGTACTTGTGAGAGTAGTTTAAATGTGAAATACTTATACTTTTACTTGAGTAAATTTTAGGGGAGGAAACTGCAACTTTTACTCCGTTACTATGGGCTTTCTGCCGATCGCTACCGTTACTTTTTGTTTAAAATATATAAAAACATTTGCGGCAAATTTATTGCGTTACTTATTGTCACCTGACATCTAACCAATCAAGTGAAGCCAACCAGTCACGTGACCACAACAAACTCTCCACGCAGCCGGCGCAGGCCAGTGACGTTGAGATTCTGGACTCGGTTTGAGATGAAAGCGGTTTGAGAGAAAGACGTTCGGACGGTTCCTGAAAGAATGGCGACAGAAGCTGGCGAAGCGAATTCAGAGCACCTCTGGCCTCACATACGATCTATGTTCACCTTTCAGTCGTCTAAAAAGAACAGTTGCATCATGCGCTGTCAGCTGTGTCTGCCAAAACTTGTAGATGTTTCAGCCTACATGAACTCGACGTCAAATTTGAGAAAACACGTTGCGGTAAGTTTACCTTTATTTTTTTCTTTTTGTGTGTGTAATGATGTCAGCTCTATTACAACAGCATGCATAACTTTAAAGCTGTGTATGATGTGACTATTGAATGTTACGTGGTGTGTTGCTAAAAACGTGTTCACACTCTGTGAGCACACATGAGCAAAATGCTAATGTAGCTAAAAACAAACGGTTTGCTAAATAATGGGACGGCTGGTGGAAGATGTAGCTACACATGCTAACAGTCCCCTCAGATTTTTAAAGTCACAAACCTCCAATAAGTGTCTTAGTGGAACACAATTTGTTAAGTGTCCTTGGGTGTCCTGAAAGGCGCTTTTAAATAAAATGATTATTATTATTACAATTGATTCATACAGGACTAGTAGGAAACAAACCAAAATTCATAAAACGTCACAGTATTATACTATTTATCTAAAAAAATGTTCAATACAGAAACAACTGGACTTAATTTGTAACAGAAGACGTTTTGCTCTTCATCCGAGGAGCTTTCTCAATTCAATTCAAAACCAGTTTTTATCAGTTACATCAAATAGCCAAAGCAAAATCTTACATTCCAAAATGGATCGGGTTTTAAGCATCCAGACACTGGAACAATCTGTTCATTGATATTCAGCCAGAAGATAGCTATTCGCACTAAATAACTTTATTTGTATAGCACCTTCCTACAATGCCTTGTATTGACCAAGGTGCTTAACAGGACAGAAAATATAAAAACCGGTACAATAAATCAGTGAAAATAAAATAAAAGCAACAGCAATAAAATGAGGCAATGGAAATAAAAATGCTACATACTAAAATACCAAAGTAATAAAAGTTACACACTGAAAGCTTTTTTGAACAAGTGAGTCTTCAGTCTGGTTTTGAACAGAGTCAGATCAGAGGTGGCACGCAGGCAGCTCAAGGGGGAGGCTGTTCCAGGCTTTTGAGCCGGCAACAATAAAGGACTGGTCTCCCCATTGTTTGTACCTTGAGAATGTGAAGAGCCACTCAGCTCCTGTTGAATAGCAAGCAGCCATCAGTGGGCAGATGTCCTCTGTTTACATGTGAGTAGTAGCTAGTTTCTGGAAGTCAGCAGTAACTGGTTAAACTACTTTTTTTACTGTTTTTGCAGCTCCTCAGATGAAATGTTTCAACAAAGAAGAATCCGTTCAGAAGACCTGATCCTTGTTAGATTTGTTTGACCTGAATTATTGAGCAGCATCAGGACATAAACTCTTCATGATGCTCCTGATTTAAAAAGGCTTCTTCTTGTAACTTTTCAGGGAAAAAAAGTATATTTGAATTTGTTGTTATCCAGTTATGATTGCGGTTTTGGGCTTGAAAGTATCTTTTTCTCTCTCTAAAATAAACTAAAAACATTTTGCCCTGGCAAACTGCTTTGGTTTCATATTTGAACATTACAGTACAAACTAGGGCTTTTTAAAATCATTATTATTAACTCAATGCTTTGGCATGTCTTTGAAAATGTAATAGGTTTATCTGAAATGTTTGATGTGTGGATTATATATTCTTATTCTGTTTTATTTATTTATTTATTTATTTGTGAACAGAGGATCCACTCGAACAGCTTGATGAAATACACTGAGTTGGTAGATTCCAACAAGAAGCGAAAATCCTCCTCCTCTGATGAGCCACCGATGAAGAGTGTGAGAATCTTCTGTGCACATGGGCTTCCTCCTGCCAACACTACGTTGCAAGACAAGGAAGAAGCTTGTATCATCTTGCAAAGTGTGTGCACCTCTCATCGATGCCCTGCTGGATGGGACCTTAAAATCTGGTAAATATAAAAACATCAGTGTGTGTGTGCACATAACAAAACATTACATACACATGCTGCATAAGTGTAATTCTTTGCAAAAATGTTTTTAAAGGTCTCAACTACATCAAGGATCACTTGGACACTAACATGACAACAGCACAAACAGCAGCCACTCTGATGAAGAAGACTTCTTTGGATCCATTAAGACCAGAAAATCAGGAGAGCTGGAGAGGTATCTTTCATGTCCATCCACTGGAGGTATGGCTCTGTTACACTCTTTTCCTCAAATCAAGCGGTTGTCACTCAAAGTCAACACAAGTCTTCCAGCACCTGCAGCTTGTGAGAGACTCTTTATTCATGCAGGACTCCTTTTAACTGCTAAGAGATCACAGCTTCACTGCAAAAACCTTGAGGGCCAGCTACGGTACTCTTAAAGCTTAACAGTCACATTATTGAATAATGTTTCATTGAGTTTATGCTGTCAGTTGTTCTACTGATTAAGTTCAGGAATACACAGTCCTTTGCCTGATGTGTAGGACTGTGTTTCAGTTTATACTTAAACAGTTAGTTCTGTTTATAGGATGTCAAAATGTAAGAAAATGAGTTCCAACTGGTAGAAACAAAGTTTTGCAGAAAGTTTATTAATACAGTATTTAGCTGAATTATTTTGGATACAGTTACCTTTGTGTTTTTTATTTATTTTTATTTATAACAATGTAAAAGATAAGTGGTTTATTTCTAAATCCTTTTGCCTTTGTGTTTTTATTTATAACAATGTATATTCAGTCTCATTAAAAGTTATGTTTCCTTGTAAATACATTTGCATGTTATAATTTAATGACACGAGATGGTACTCCGCAGTTACTCACTACTTGAGTAGGTTATAATCAAAGTACTTTTTTACTTTTACTCAAGTAAATTTTTGGATGCCTACTCACTACTTTTACTTGAGTAATATTTGGTTCAAGTAACAATACTTTTACTTGAGTAAAAATTTTGAATACTCTACCCACCTCTGAAAATATATTAGAAGAGTTTGTTTTGAATAAGTAGCCAAAAGGCTGTAATGCTAGTTGGTTAGCACTGACAGTTGAGCGGCAGTTGAGCAGGCTAGTTAGGTGCAACCACTGAATTACTAATGGTAATCACTTGTAAAGTAAGTAGGGATGTATATATATGTATATATATATTCCCTGGTATGAGTATTGTACTGTTATCAGGCTGTGTGGTTTATTTATGTTCTAAACACAGTGTTGGGAAGGTTAAACTGTGATTTAATGCATTCATTTAAAGTAGTTTCAATTCAAAGATAGTTATGCCAGTTTACAATAATTGTAACATACATGCCCATGAAATATGTCACTGTGTGTGAATAAATATGCATATAAAGTGCAGTGAATTGAAGGTACATGTTGCCTGAGGGAATTGTGACAAAATATGATGTTGATGGGATTATTCCTGTTTAAAGGAACGTTAATGTTGATGTTTATGTCTATGATGGAAAATGTCTACATAGATTATATATACAGTAAATTACTGAACTATAAATTGGGCTGTATTGACAATTAAATGAGCTGGTTTGTTCAATAAATAAGCTGAGAGAAACTAGAGCAACACAGACTGCGTCTCCCTGTGCTCATTTACTTGTTGTTTTTCCAGCTTCATCTGCTGCTAACGGGTCCGGGATTCTGACACCCGTTACACTAGTCCAATATTAGTTGAGTTATAAGTAAATGGGTTTTTAGCATTGATTAAAGGAATAAAATAATTGACTTGTATGAGACCGTTAACAGTTATTCCATTCTGAAAGTGATTAGATCTCAAGTAGGCCTTACTTCACAAAACACTTCTTTCTACATTCTTAAAAAAATAAAATAAAAAGATCAACCAGCACACAAATACACATGATGAGATGCACATGAGAAAAAGAAACATAGAAATAAGAATCATGACATTTTCTCACACATTGATGTCATTTTAGTTAAAGAAAAGTAATAAACAAAGCATTTTCAAGGACATATAACATACCCTGGTATGAACACTTCAATTGCACATAAAGCAGTTCAGGAGGAAATAATGTGATGGCTTGGCTACTTTAAAGCAGGTTTCTACGTGTGAGTTATTAATAATTATTAGCCTACAGATATATAGATAACTTCCTGAATGACCTCTGGAGAAATAGAGCTTATGTCAGACAGAACTAATGCGTTAACAACTAGTCGAATGCAGCTCAAACCAAATACAGTACATTGCTGGTGTTTTAAAACAGTTAAGTTTAAAGCAGATATTTCTGCAGAAGATAAATAAATAAATTGCCAGCCAGCCAGCCAGATATCTGAAACCTCAGGAAGAGCTACATCTTACTGCTGCTTTTGCACAAGTTCAAGTCAATTGTGTTGTCATTTCCATCACAGTACATGAGGTGGAACGGAATTATGTACACATGGTCCCAGTTATACCCCAGAATAGCAAAATATAAAGTATGAAAAGAAACAGTAAATAAGGAGTGGATTTATTTCAGTAATTCCATTCAAAAAGTGAAACTTGTATATTATATTCATTCATTATACACAGACTGATATACTGTATTTCAAATGTTTATTTCTTTAAATGTTGATTAGTATAACTGACAACTAATGAAAACTCCAAATTCAGTATCTCAGAAAATTAGAATGTTGTGAAAAGGTTCAATATTGAATAATAATAATAATTAATTCAATTTATAACGCACTTTTCATTACTGAAAATCTCAAAGTGCTACACATATATTGAATGCTACACACATTCATAAACCGGTGGCGGCAGACTACCACACTGTAAACCCAAATTAGTAATCATTACTAAAGCAGAATGTGGAAAGCGATTGCGAGGGGATCTCCAGTTTTTACAAAATCAAAAACTAAACAAATCAAGCTCTGTTTACATAAAGTCTTGTGTCCAAGATAATCTTGTACTAAAACAACTCAAGTTTTTAAAACCATTGTTTACGAGTAATTAACTCAACCATTAATCATATATATCAGTAATCATTACCCATGATGATCAGTATTTGTTTCTCATGTTTATCAGTATTCATTTCTCATCTTTATTAGTTAGAAATACTACTACTAATAATAATAATAATAAATTAGATTTTTTAACATTACACAATAATTGTCTGTATACTACCTGTTGTTTCTTACACAAAAAAATGACAATTTAATTTATTTTTCACAAATTTATTGCAAAAATAGTGCAATAGTAACATTTTAAACATGTAAATCTGAGTACACATTTCACCATGTTCAAGAGTTTAAACTTTAGTACAAAACTAAATCTGAGTAAAGTGCTAAGTCAATACAATTCTGCATTTAAGCCTTTACAAAAATGTATTTTCAAACATTTTACCAAATTAACCATTTTACTTTGATAGGTGAAATTAAGAATGTTAATATCTTGTGCAAAGGGGAACATGCATAACATCTTATGATCTGAGGTACCCTTTATCATTTTTACATCATTAATCTGGTCAAAAGACTAACATGGAACCCTTCAATGGCTTCGACAGGTAAATTGTCTTTAAAAAAAAGTGTCCGTACAGTTCTTTTATTTGGAAGCCTTAATGATAAAAAATTAAAAAAATAAACATTTAAATAATAATAATAATAATAAAAAAAATTAAAAAGAATCTTTTTTTGACAAAAAAAATAACTAGCATTGTGGCACTAACAATTGTTTAAAACAAGTAATGATGAACAGGAAAGTTTCTGTGAAACAGTTACATTACAACACTTGTTCACATTATGTTTGTATTTGAAAGATGGCTACAAACTAAACTTCAGCAGTAAAACAATAAACTTCTAACTGCTAAATAGGATTTTTTCCCCACCTAACCAAAAGTAGAGCACCTGCAGCGTTTTTACACAAGTTGAATTTTCTGTTTGAATTCTCAGCTTCAACTCAATACTTCCCAAATGGGGAAGAAGAAAAAAATACTGTACAGTACCTGTTGAATGAACAGGAGGGTACAGTATTTCTGATTTTCTTTGGGTAGTTTACATGGAGTTCATATGTGAGCCCAAAAAGGAGACTCACAGCTTCTGGCAGGGTCATGAGCTTTTCCACAAAAAATTTCACCCTCATTGACGATGTTCAGGCTCGCCGGGTGAAGATCTGATGTTCAGGCTCGCCGGGTGAAGATCTGATGTTGGGGGTGGGGGGCACCTTCAGGATTCAGCAACAAGGTCCCAACGTCCATTTGGCCAAAGAACTCATCACCATCCTGAAGATAAACAAAAAATAATTGCCATAAATACAACCATTAGGGAATAAAATTGCTGAACTACAACAGACCACCATGACAAAACAGGCATTGTATCAAATACAGTTTATGCCAACATAATGATAACTACTGCTTGGTCAAGCATTTTGAATTTTTCTAACAATAAACATTGTAAAATCAGTACATGTACTGTATTGGTCTAAGGACTATTTGAGAGATCTTCTTGGTCCATTTTGTCACTATTTGACTGAAATAGGAAAACTTCTAAATTGGTTGTTTTTATATAATGATATTATTTAATATGGGACCATCGCAGTCGTCACTGCACATAAACACAGGGTTAGTCAGGGTGTGCTCATGAAGGACAGAATAAAATTCTTGCAGCAGGTCTTTTACCACAATCCTTTAGAATTTCATACAAATTAAAAAAATAAAAAGAAATTACAGTAGTGTGCTGTTCAACTGGAGACCAAATGACCATTAGAATATTATGTGTACCTGCTTATTAGTAAAGTGTGCAGACCAGCGTTTCATCAGAAAGGCTCGGTGGTGATGTCTCCACAATGTCCTCCCTCCAAATGTTAGGTCCACATTGTGTCTTGTCTTCTATTTGGCAGAAAATAGAAGACAGAAAATTGATAGATATGTTGAAAGGAAAAGTCTCATACACACAAACAAAGACACACAATTTGTTTTGACCCAGTATTACCTTCATTTTCTGCAAAAGCTGTGCCAAATGTTCAGCCACGTTGCCCCTCATTTCCATAAGACTGGTGGTGTGATCATGACGGACAGAATAAAATTCCTGCAGCAGGTCTTTTCCCACAATCCTTTAGAATGCATACAAATAAAAAAATTAAAATAAAAGAAAAGAAATTCGTGTACTGTTCAACTGGAGGATGACCATCAGAATAATATGTGTACCTGCTTATTAGTGAAGAGTGCAGGCCAGCGTTTCATCAGAAGGCTCAGTGGTGATGTCTCCACAATGTCATCCCTCAAAATGTTAGGTCCACATTTTGTTTTGTCTTCTGTTTGGAGCACAAATCCAATGTGGAATCCAGGGAATGTAAGACAGAAAATTGATCGATATGTTGAAGGGAAAAGTCTCATACATACAAACAAAGACACACAGACAATTTGTTTTGACCCAGTATTACCTTCATTTTCTGCAAAAGCTGTGCCAAATGTTCAGCCACGTTGCCCCTCATTTCCATAAGACTGGTGGTGTGATCATGACGGACAGAATAAAATTCCTGCAGCAGGTCTTTTTCCACAATCCTTTAGAATGCATACAAATAAAAAAATTAAAATTAAAAAAAAGAAATTAGTGTGCTGTTCAACTGGAGAGCAAATGACCATCAGAATAATATGTGTACCTGCTTATTAGTGAAGAGTGCAGGCCGGCGTTTCATCAGAAGGCTTGGTGTTGATGTCTCCACAATGTCATCCCTCAAAATGTTAGGTCCACATTTTGTTTCATCTTCTATTCGGCGCACAAATCCAATGTGGCGGTTAGACCAAAAAAAAAAAAAAAAAGAGAGAAAATAATAATTTAATGAACTAACACAGAATATAAGCAAAATTCACTGTATCACCAGGAATTATTGTAAGAACCAACAGCCCTTGGTTTGAATAATCCCTGTCGAAGTAAAAAAAAAAAATTAAACCATGCGGTAAATTATTCTGTATGCAACAGGAAGCTAGCATAAAGCTAACTGCTAACAGCATTAGCTCTCTGTGAGGGCTCTCTGTGTTTGCTACAGGCATTAACTACCGGTACTAATTCAATCAGTCCCGAAATAACAACAAAGGATGATCAACTACAAAGTACTGTAGCTATAATTTAGGGCAAAAATGATGCAGTTGACACTCCGGTGAAACATTAGCTATCGTTAACATGAGCACACAAAAACGTTATTTTACTAGCAAGTGCAATAAAAACGGAATCAAATTTGAGCACTTAACATGTGTCAATAAACTGTTACATCAACCAGACTGACCTGATTTCAGCACTTCGTCACAGTAATGAGATTTTGAAGCAAACAGTCAGGAGAAACATGCACTGAGCTCATGGTTCTTCTTCTTCTTCTATTGAGTTATGGCGGATCGCAAACAACTTAGGTGCATACCGCCACCTACTGTGCACCAGGCAGGTGACGTGTTCACTGACAAGCCCTGCCCCAAACCAGTAAAAACATGTAAATGAGAGGTGTCTGTACTCAGAGCCATTAGTAAAGCAGATACTCAGATTGAGAAGTGTACAATTCACTTATTGTTAGGTAATGGTCCCGCCTTTTGCAAAATAACAAAAAGATTAGTAATAATAGCTTGACTTATTATGTAAATGAAAATTTGGGATAACAGTGCATGCAAGGTGCTTTCCAGTCCTACTGGGAGCAACTCAGGGTTAAGTGTCTTGCCCAAGGACACAACGACACATGGTGCGGGTCACGGGAGTCGAACCGCCAACTTTCCGATCGGGAGACGACTGCCATTACCACTACACCACGGCCGCCCTATTGAAGACACCTGGTGCCACACCCTCATCAGCTAATTAACTCAAAACAACTGCAAAGGCCTTTAAATGGTCTCAGTTTAGTTCCGTAGGCCACACAATCATGGGAAAGACTGCTGACTTGACAGTTGACCAAAAGATGACCAATGACACCTTGCACAAGGAGGGCAAGACACAAAAGGTAATTGCTAAAGATGCTGGCTCTTCACAGAGCTCTGTGTCCAAGCACATTAATAGAGGTGAAGGGAAGCAAACAATGTGATAGAAAAAAGTGTACAAGCAACAGGGATAACAGCACCCTGAAGAGGATAGTGAAACAAACCCATTTCAAAATGTGGGGGAGATTTCACAAAGAGTGGACTGCAGCTGGAGTGAGCGCCTCAAGAATCACCACACAAAGACATATGCAAGACATGGGTTTTAGCTTTTGCATTCCTTGTGTCAAGCCACTCTTGACCAAGAGACAATGTCAGAAGCATCTCGCCTGGACTAAAGGCAAAAAGAATGGAACTGCTGCTGAGTGGTCCAAAGTTATGTACTGATTAAAGTAAATTTTGATTTTCCTTTGGAAAATAGGTCCCAACGTTTGGAGGAAGAGAGGAGAGGGACATAATCCACATTGCTTAAGGTTAATTGTCAAGTTTCCACAGCCAGTGATGGTTTGGGGTGCCATGTCATCTGTTGGTGTTGGCCCACTTTGTTTTCTGAGGTCCAAGGTCAACACAGCCGTCTACCAGGAAATTTTAGAGCACTTCATGCTGACCAAATTTATGGAGATGCAGATTTAATTTTCCAACAGGACTTGGCACCTGCACACAGTGCTAAAGCTACCAGTATCTGGTTTAAGGACCATGGTATCCCTGTTCTTAATTGGCTGGCAAACTCGCCTGAAATACCCCATAGAAATCTGTGGGGTATTGTGAAGAGGAAGATGTGATACGTCAGAGCCAACAATTCAGAAGAGCTGAAGGCCACTATCAGAGCAACCTGGACTCTCATAACACCTGAGCAGTGCCACAGACTGATACACTCCATGCCATGCCGCATTGCTGCAGTCATTCAGGCAAAAGGAGCCCCAACTTATGGAGCGGCAGTGGCTGGGTGGTTAGAGCAGTCGACCTCAATGCAAGAGTCAGGGATTCAATTCCACTAGCAGTCACATGCCCATGTGTCCCTGGGCAAGACACTGAACCCCCTCCCCCCATTGTCTCCAATGTGTGTCATAACAGTGTATGAATGTGATAAAATACTGATTATTCTTGTATAAATGTAGTATAGAGAGGAGCTAGTGACGTTGCACGTTCATGGTGAGATGTATTTTGTCACCTCCTGTTTGTCTGTTGGTAGCTCAAGTGAATTTTTTGCTCGAGTAGTAGGCATGTAATGGTACACGTGGGTGTACCGAACCATTTTGGTACGGCACGTTCGGTTTGGTCCATCTGCGTACCGTTTTGGTTATTTTTTCACTTATTAAATGTTAACGGGAGAATATGTGCGCCGCGGAACTAAATTTCCTGGGCGCGTTTCAGCACGGCGCTATTATCTTGCAGCACACGTAGCACGCGCAGCACGCATAGCATTAGCATGCTAGCATGCATCTCGTTGTTTGGGAACATTATGGCTTTCTTGTTAAAAGACGAGCGCACATCCAAAGCTCTGTGTCAACGTTGTTTCACAAGACTGGATCTGCTGCAGTAACACGTCTAACGTTAACGCGTTTGAAACGACGTCATCCGAACGTGAACGACGAAAATCAACTTGTTGCAGAACGACCGTTAACAGCAGCTGCATTTAAACAACCTTCACGTCAACACTTCAGCCAAAACGTTCAGAACTTTATGAAAAAGTTCAAACTGATATTGTCAACAAGCCCTGGAGCTCATTAAAGCCCTGCCCTGATGATGATGATGACCGAGAGATTCACCCAGCTCATAACAACCGTTGTTCTTTTATTATTATTATCTAATTAATCTTTTTTATTTAAAATCATAATCTTATTAACTTGTTTTTTTTTACCTCTTTGTGTTTTATTTTATAGTCTGGGGCAGAAATAGCAGTTTACTTCCTCCTCCTCAGGGACATCCACCACATCACCTGCAGCTAAGAAGTGTGTGATGACTCTGAAGTTTTTCAGGGACCTGTCCCACCTGGTTCAAGAAGAGCTTGTTGTGAGTAATGAGGACAAATACAGCCACACTGCTGCTACTGTTGATATTGAGATGGCTGGAGATATTCACTGCAACTAGATCTGTGCTTTTAGCAGAAAATGTGGACAAGTTGGTCTTTTTGGACAAAAACTTAAAACTTGATTAGTTCAATTGTAAACAGTCTGTTGCTGCTTATTGTTCTGGCTGTTATTGTATTTATTAAGATTTTTATTATTGTTAGTATAGTTTATTTATTATAAAGAGTGCTGTTTATTTAAAATATCATCCAAATGGGTCACTTTTATTTATTTTTATACAAACGTATTTTTGGCATATTTTCAAAATAAACATTTTGTAAGTCTTTATTTTGTCTTTTTTTTTTGTACCAAAAATAAACCGAACCAAGCCCTCCTTGAAACAGAACCGAACCGAAATGTTATTTTAGCGTACCGTTACACCCCTATCGAGTAGTCTTTTGTTTTCTGGATTTATCTATCTTTTGCACAGTTTTTCATTCTAGTTCACAAACATCCTTAGTAAAGTTGTTTTTCTACTGTTGGATAGTGCTTGAGACACCTCTCATCTTTCAACACTTCTCGGTTTTTACTGGTGTTTTGGTATCTGCTAGCCCTTGCTAGCGTTAGCTTAACATGGCTTCTGCTTCTCTCCCGGTTTTCACTTGCTCCATGTGTCAGATGTTTAGCTACTCCTCTGCATCCCTTAGTGATAATGATACATGTAAAAAGTGTACTGTAGTCTTATGGTAGCTTTGGAGGAGAGGCTGTCTGAACTGGAAGCTCAGCTTCACGCTGTAGAAAAACCCGTAGCTAGCCAGGTCCCCTCAGACAACGTAGAACCACAGAGACTAGCTCCCGTTAGCGATCCTCCAGCAGATCTTGAGCAGCTGGGACCCCAGGCCGGCTGGGTGACAGTCCAGAGTAAGCATAGTGCTAAGACTTAGCCCCCAGTTCATCACAGAACCTTTCACATTTCTAATCGATTTTCCTTGATCAGTGATACACCCGCTGAGAAGCAGACCCTGGTTAATGACAGCACCATAATCCGAAACGTGGCTTTAGGCACTCCAACGTCCATAGTTAAATGCATTCCGGGGGGTCCAGAGCGGGTGACATTGAATCGTAATTGAAACTGCTGACTAAGGCTAAGGCTAAATACAGTAAGATTGTTATTCACGTCTACGGTAATGACACCCGGTTACGCCAATCGGAGTTCACTAAAATTAATGTTGCTTTGGTATGTTACTTTGCTAAAACCATGTCGAACACAGTAGTTTTCTCTGGCCCCTGCCCAACCTGACCAGAGATGACATGTTTAGCCGTATGTTGTCGTTTAACTGCTGGGTGTCCAGGAGGTCTTCTGACAACGATGTGGACTACAGTACATAGTTAACTGGAGTATCTGTACTTTTTGGGGAAAACTTGGTCTGATGTGGAGAGATGGCATCCATCCCACTTTGGACGGAGCCGCTCTTCTTTCTAGAAACCTCACTGCTGCTTCTCCTTTATTATCCACCCACACCCCCATTGAAACAGTGTCAACTCGCCCACGGCTCAAATTAAATGAACCAAAAATCAGCTCTAAAAATATAAACCATAAAAATCGAATTAAAATAAACACAGTTTGTTTGCCAGAGCAAAATCATAAAATCAATAAATTGGGATTATTGAACATCAGATCCCTTTCCTCTAAATCACTATTAGTTAATGAACTTATAACCGATCATCATATTGATTTATTCTGTCTGACAGAAACCTGGCTACAACAGGAGGATTTTGTTAGCATAAATTAATCCACTCCTGTTAATTATTTAAATTTTCATGTTTCTAGAACAACTGGCCGAGGTGGAGGAGTAGCTTCTATTTTTCATTCTGGATTATTGTATTAATGCCAATGATAGGAGTGGTGGCGCAGAGGTTAAGAAGGTGAGCTTGTGATCAGAAGATCGCCTGTTCAAGCCCCTGGTACCGACAACATCAATAATGTGGGTGGGATAAGTGAAGCAGTCACACCTGTCTCCACCCTCATCTGCCCCACTCTGGGCCCTTGAGCAAGGCCCTTAACCCCCACCATCTGCTTCCCCAAGCACCCTAGATAACAGCTCTCTGCTCCACACAGAGGGCTGTGATAGCTCGTGGTCTGTGGTTGTGTCAGGAAGGGCATCCGGCATAAAAAAAAAAGCCAATCTTTGTGCGGCTAACCCCCAATTTACACTACATGCGTTCCGGTCCGCTCCGGTCCGACCTCCGCAGCAAATACGCACCCATTATAATCAATGAGAGCGTTTACACTGGCTCCGCACGGTGGCGGCGAGCGGCAGCGAGCGGCGGCGAGCGGACGGCAGTCCGTCAAAATTAGATCCGATCCTATTTCTGCCAGACGCCGGAGCTGTGCCGGAGTTAACTTTTAAAGATTACGTCGCACCAACAGGAAAAGGAACGAACACAACATCCGTATTTACAAAATAAAATCACCACGGGCGGACTAATCCTAGCTCTATATGGATTTATTTGTACAAAAATGCTGTCAAACTGTCAAACTATCATTTATGACTACAATCAAACAGCGAGGCAGTCTCTACTGTTGTTCTCCTTCTTCCACCGAATGAATTGGTTTGTTCTGACTTCCTTATTTATCACTTGATTTATCGCGCAATCTCGCAATTCCCGCGCTTGCGTCTCGGAGTGGCGCATCCAGGCGGACCGGAGCAGAGCGGAGGTAGTGTAAACTGGACTTGAAATGCTCAGCTGCGACCTGCGGACCGGACCGGAGCCGGAACGCATGTAGTGTAAATTGGGGGTTAATTCGCTGTGGCGACCCTTGACGAAAGGTTAAGCCAAAAAAATATATATATTAATGCAAAACCAGTTATTAGTTGTGATTCTTTTGAATTGTTGCCCCTGAGTCTTTCTCATCCAAAATGGAAATCAGAAAAGCCACTTTTATTTGTTATATATCGTCCACCAGGCACTTACTCTCAGTATTTGTCAGAATTCTCAGAATTCTTAACTGACTTACTATGTACTAAATACTGATAAAGTCATAATAATGGGTGATTTAAATATGCATGTAGATGCTGAAAGTGATAGATTAAGCATAGCCTTTAATAGTTTAATAGAGTCACTTGGTTTTACCCAAAACGTCCACACATCTGCTCATACTTATCATCACACCCTTAATTTATTTCTCACCTATGGCATAGAGATTAAGGATTTAGTAATAGTTCCTCAAACCTCTGTTCTGTCCGACCATTTTTAATAACCTTTGAGTTTACATTAAATGACTACACAGTCACCGAGAGTAAATTTCATTTTAGCAGGTACAGTACTTATCAGAAAAGGCTGTAACCAAATTTAAACAA
Source organism: Garcialebias charrua (assembly GCA_038048925.1). NCBI lineage: Eukaryota > Metazoa > Chordata > Actinopteri > Cyprinodontiformes > Rivulidae > Garcialebias > Garcialebias charrua. The sequence goes on along the minus strand of JBBPBX010003150.1, from coordinate 60,407 downwards.
TTTCTTCCATAAATGTTTTCTTCTGTCTTGCAGAGTAATGCATTGGAGAACAGTGACTTAGATCATCCATTTGATCATCTTACAACTTGGATGCAAACTTCACTTGATAAAATCGCTCCGCTGAGAAAGAAAGTAATCAGAGGAAACTGACTCCTTGGTTCAAGTCTGAGTTAGGTACTTTAAAGCAGACATCTAGAAACCAGGGGCCTCATGTATCAACCGTGCGTGCGCACAAAAACCTTGCGTGCGTCACTATCCACGCAAAACCCCGTATGTATCAAAACTGAACTGAACGTGAATATGTGCGCATCCAGGTACATTTCCACGCCAGCTCCAGAGCACGCGTACGCACGTTTCTGTGGTTCTTGTTCCTTTGGCGACACTTACAGGTGATTCAGAGAAACTGAAGCCCCACAGTCTGTGGTTGACTTTAAGAGCGGCTTGAAGACCTTTCTTTTCAACCGAGCATACTCTACTCCTCATGATTCTACTTTTGATCATAGCTGATACTGTTGTTGATTTTAATTGTTTATTAAATGTTTTATTGACATTTAATTCTGTTGCACCTTGTAGCACTTTGAGATTTTCATTAATGAAAAGTGCGTTATAAATTGAATTCATTATTATTATTATTATTATTATTATTATTATTATTATTATTATTATTAACTGTTCATGATGTGAAAATGATTAATATTCCCATCAAACACACGATTAACAAGTATTACATCCACATGACGCAGTTAAATAAAGCACGCGCAAAGTTGTGCCAAAAATAAATTTAACAGGAACGGATTCATTCAGCCTTACTGGAGGATATAATAAATACGTAGTGTAACACGCAGAGCATTTATTTATAAACAGATATAATTTTCTGATCTAGGATATGGCTTATCAGCCGTTTCCAGAAATAATCATTTTTCAGTTTGGCACTGCTGCGCTCTGGAGCAACACAGGAGCCGTGCATCACGCACATCAGAAGCAGCGATCAAACTGTTCCCGAGCTATGAGGGAGCTGCAGGCCGATCAGGGCTGTCCAGTCCACACAAAGCCTGATCAATGGAATGTCTCATCTATATGATTCCAAAGGCTGAGTGGTCGCGCTTTGGAGCGCGCGCGCACCCTCGCCGGTTACACGGCAGCTGGAGGTGATTCATGATCTGCGTTTATTGTAGATTTCTCCAAAATGACACGTGAAAGTACACCATATATAACTTGTTGGAGAGTAAAGGCTTCACAGACAAACAGATTGCGCACAAGGCTGTGGCGCGCGCAGCGTTTGGAGACTCCAACATCACGTCATGTCATGAAAACTCTCCACTGAGACGCACAGACCCGTTTCTTCATGTCATCTATTAAATAAACAAAGATCTATGTTCTACCAAACATCCAAGTTCCTCTGTGTTTACAGTAATTATGGTAATAAACTCGTGCGCAAAGTTAATATTTTCACTCAGAATGAATGGATGAGCCGTTGCGCACCAAAGCAGGGTGCGCGCACACACAAATACCGACACACAATCACTCGTTCTTTGCGTGATGAACACATTTTATTACTATTCTTACTTAGGATTATTTTCCTCACTCATATTATATTAAATTCATTATTTTCCTGAATCTAGAAATCATTTCTGATCGCGCAGGGATCAAACAAACATGTCCTTCACACATGCAGGAAGTAATTTGCATCTGTTTAACATATGTAAATGAAGGCGTGTCAGAGTCAGAGTCAGAGTCAGAGAGTCTTTATTGTCATTTGCACCGCATGTGGTACATGAGATGAAAACGAGATTATGTACACGAGGTCCCAGTTACATCCAACAACAAATGAAAGAGAAAAACAGTAATAACATCTAGAACTAACTAAGAAAAACATCAACTAGTAATACACAGCAGCACGAACATGAGTTTGTATGAGCAGATGGTCACAGATGAACACAGATGAATACAGCAACAAGAAAACAGATCAGCATCAGTATGATGTGATATTTTGCAGTGTTTATTTTTATTTATTCATGAGTCTAACAGCCTCAGGGTAGAAGCTGTTCCTCAGTCTAGTGGTTCTACACTTGATGCTCCTCAACCTCCGTCCTGAGGGGAGTGGGGCAAAGAGTGAGTGTGCTGGGTGAGTGAGGTCTTTCATGATGCAGGTGGCTCTTTTCCTGCATCTGGAGGTGTAAATGTCTGTGATGGTGGGGAGACTGACTCCAACAGACTTCTGTGCAGCCTTCACCACTCTCTGCAGAGCTTTCCTCTCTTCAACTGTGCAGCCTCCATGCCACACGTTGATGCTGGAGCACAGGATGCTCTCCACTGCACACCTGTAGAAGGAGGTGAGGACTGGGCTGCTCAGACCAGCTCGTCTCAGCCGTCTGAGGAAGTAGAGTCTCTGATGACCTTTCTTGATCAGGCTGGTGGTGTTGTTGCTCCAGCTGAGGTTATCATTCATGTGTACACCCAAGTATTTGTAGCTGGAGACCACTTCCACTGCAGACCCACCTATTTTCAGTGGGGCATGGGTGTGTTTGTTCCTTCTGAAGTCCACAATCATCTCCTTTGTCTTCTTCACATTCATGTGAAGATTGTTCTCTTTGCACCAGCTCTCCAGGTGTTCCACCTCCTGTCTGTAGCTGGACTCATCATTGTTTGTAATGCATCCCACCACCGCTGTATCATCTGCAAACTTAACAATATGACAGCCTGGAAGTGTGGCTGTACAATCATATGTGAGCAGAGTGAACAGAAGGGGGCTCAGCACACATCCCTGAGGAGAGCCAGTGCTGAGGGTTATGGTGGAGGAGGAGAAGTTGTGGATCTTCACGGACTGTGGTCTATCTGTTAAGAAGTCTAGTATCCAGTTACAAATAGAGGGGCTTAGTCCAAGTGTAGATAGTTTGTCTATCAGAGTTTGGGGGATCATGGTGTTGAAGGCAGATGTGAAGTCCACAAAGAGCAGACGCACGTATGAGTCTTTCTGATCCAGGTGGGTGAGAGCAGTGTGGACCACGGAAGAAATGGCGTCCTCTGTTGATCGGTTCTCACGGTATGCGTATTGATGAGGGTCCTCATTGATGTTGACGGTTGCCTTGATGTGGGACATGACCAGTTTCTCAAAACATTTAGCGACTATCGGGGTGAGGGCCACCGGTCTATAGTCATTCAGACCAGTCACTGTGGAGCTCTTTGGGACTGGGATGATGGTCGCGGTCTTCAGGCAGGTGGGAACTAACTCCAGTGCAAGTGAGGTGGTGAAGATGTCAGCCAGCACCTCACAGAGCTGGTCCGCACATTCCTTCAGAACTTTCCCTGGGATGTTGTCTGGTCCGGTTGCTTTATGAGGATTAATCTTTCTGAGACTGCCTCTCACTTCTGCTGCGGACACCCTGAGATGCTCTTCATCTGGTGATGAGGTGAGTCTGGTGCTAGCAGGTCTGTTTGGATCATCAAAACGTGCATAAAACTTATTGAGGGCATCAGGCAGAGATGGGTCCCTGGGGCATTGTTTGTTTTTGCCTTTGTAATCTGTTATGCATTTAATACCCTTCCACATGCTCCGTGGGTCTTGTGAGGTGAACTGTCCCTCGATCCTCTGTGCATACGTGGCCTTGGCCTTCTTAATGCCATCCTTCAGTTCATTCCTGCTCTTTCTCAGTTCCACTTTATCTCCTGACTTGAATGCAGTGTCTCTGGCTGCTAGTAAGGCGTGAACTTCTTTATTTAACCAGGGTTTCCGGTTCGGGTAGGATTTCACATATTTTTTTATGGAAACATTCTCAGAGCATGTACTGATGTAACCCAGGACTGAGGAAGCGTACAGTTCCATGTCCACTGAACTTCCATCAGTGGCCGCTTCCCTGAAAACAGACCAGTTTGTCCTCTCAAAACAGTCTCTCAACAAGGGGGAACTATCTTGAGGCCAGATTGTTATTTGTCTTTGTTCCGGCTTGGACCGCCTGAGTGGAGGGAGTTCTCTTGGCGCCAGGATCAGAGTCAGTGTCAGGGGAGGTGTCTCAGTGCGCTCAGTTCCACGTTAATTGTGATGTACAAAAGGAATGTGCGTGGATTCAGGTGTACGCACAGTTTGATACATCTGGATTTTTCTGTGCGTACACACTTTTCTGGATTTGACCGTACGTCACTTTTCAGTAGGAAATCCACGCAAGTCTTTGTACATGAGGCCCCTGGAGAGAAAATATATTTCTAACTAATGTTGAAGAATGTTATTCAACTTGGAAAAATAGTCCTCTAACATACACATATAAGAAAGCTCTCCGTAAAGCCAGAACTTTATATTACTCATCTTTAATAAATGAGAATAAAAACAACCCTAGGTTTCTGTTTAGTACTATTGCTAGACTAAGGAAAAGTCCCATCTCTGTTGAGCCATGTATCCCTACAACTATGAGCAATGATGACTTCATGAGAGTCTTTATAAATCAAACATGCTCCTTTTCGTCAGTTCAGAATAAAGGGACATGGCAGCCCCTGGTTTACTTCTGAACTAGCTGATCTCCTGAATAGGAGAGACCATCTTTGGCCCGCTGCGAGAAAATCTGGCTCAGACACTGAATGGTTGAATTTTCGCCAGCTGAGGAATAAATATACAACTGCCATCAAAGCCGCAAAACGTAACTAGTTCTTATCTCAGACCTCCAAAAATCTAAACGACCTTAAAAGATTCTGGAAAACCATCAAATCTCTCTCAGGCATCACCCAATCATGTGACCTCCCATCTTAACTTCTTGTGAACTCTGTTCCTGTGTGAAATAAGCACGAGATCCTGAACTGTTTCAACTGGACACTCATATCATCGCAGTCCCTGTGTCCCACATCTTAACCTGTTCATAAGCCCAAACTCCATTCCAGATGCTTGGAAAGCAGTTGTTGTTCTTCCTTTGCTGAAGAGAGGTGACCCCACCTCACTGAACAACTATTGACCAATCTCTAAACTCTGTATTTTAGCCAGGGTTCTAGAAAAACTGATATTATTTGGACTCATTTAACATCTTACCTCTCCATCAATCTGGTTTCAAGAAACAAAACAGCACAACTACTGCTTCACTGAGGGTTCTTAATGACGTTGTTGAAGCATTGGATGCTAAGGATTATTGTGCTGCACTTTTCTTAGACCTGTCTAAAGCTTTTGACACTGCGGATGATGACATCTTGTGTCATAAGCTCTCAGAGATCGGTTTCTCAGATCACACCATTGGTTGGTTCTCTAACTATCTTTCAGATCAAGGCAATGTGTTCAACATAATTGTATTTCCTCCAGTTATTTAACAGTTAACAATGGTTTACCACAAGGCTCTGTCTTAGGACACACCCTCTTTACAATCTACATAGCTAATGTAGGTCAGAGCATCCCTGAAGCATCCTTACATGTCTATGCTGATGACACAGTTGTTTATTGTTGAGCTAAAACAGTTGCTAAGGCTTTCCAGCTTTTGAAATCTACATTTGACATCATCCAGTCTGATTTGTTCCATCTCAAACTTGTCTTAAATGCTGATAAAACTAAAGGGATGTTTTTTCAAACAGGAAATCAGCCCCAGCAGTACTTCCTCTGATTTTTTCCCTCAATTGGTGTCCCTATTGAGATTGTTGATTCCTATAAATATTTGGTATCTTGGTCGACTCGCATCTTTCTTTTAAGCTCCACGTGGAAAACCTAGTAAAGAAACTGAAAGTTAAACTGGGTTTCTTTTTCAGAAACAGATCCTGTCTAACTCTGAATGCTGGGAAACGCCTTGTAATTGTAACGTTCCTTCCCTCCATTGATTATGGTGACATTATCTATATGAATGCTCCTACAAGCACCCTGCAGATGTTGGATGCTGTCTATCATGGTGCACTAAGATGTATAACTGGCTGTGATTATCGTACCCACCACTGCACCCTGTATTCACTGGTTAACTGGACATCATTAACCTCACGCAGACTCTCCCACTGGTACATTTTCATCTTTAAATCCCTTCTTGGTCTGCTGCCTTCATACATCTCCTCCTACATGTCTCTGTGTGAGTGCAGCTACAGCGTGCACTCTCAGGACATTATTACCCAAGGGCGGCCGCCACTAGAGGCCGCCAGGGCGCTGCCCATTGGAAGTTCTGGACCAGTTTACAATTGAATACTTAAAAAAAAAAAAAAAGAAATAATAACATAAAAATATTTTGAAATATATGCATATATGTTTTTAGTTGTGTAGGATGAATATTTTATGAGCAATGATGAGTTATATTGTTTCTTTCAAAAAACGTTTTTCTGATTGGTGACATATTTCCTGTTTGGGGCGCTCTTATCTGATCCATTGACTCTAATTATAGCTGGCGCATGCGTACTGATGCCACCACGTTACAATGGGTCTCTTCAGGGCGCTGTTTTGTACGCACTGGACAGTCCACCTGAGCTGAACGTACAGAACAATGTACTTCCGGTCCAGTTTTTTTTTTTTTTTTGTCTGGGATTACAGAGACGTGCTATGACTGAAGCAGGCTTGCTCAGGTACGTTTTAACTCATTTAAAGCCCTTTATTTAATATCTGTTTGCATTTCTGACTGATATGCCTTTCAGATATTAGAAGGCTCTGTGAAAAAAGCCTTCAGCTGACTGCAAATGAAAGTGATGAGTTTTTTTTTCTTTGTTTGTTTGTTAGCATGCTAGCGCTAGCCGCCTGGTTATTGACTCTGATGGCTACATTTATTTAAATTTGCTTATAAAAAATTATCAAATATTAATAAATGTATATACTAAATAAATGTCACTGGTGGTGTAACTCTGTATTGATCTGGAGAATGAAAACAAAGCCCTTTGCAAGAAACTAGCTCCTATTAACATTGAATTATTAAGTATTTATACAGATAAAAATGTGCCATGGAAGTACCCTGATTATGCATGTTCAATAATGCTCATGTTAAATAATGACGGTCAGTGTTGTTATGACAGCCTGCAAACTCTCTTGTTCTACAGATAAAAAGCACAAATATAACTGTTATCCCTGTGTTTAGTGGGCTGGGCACCACAAGGTTAATAATAAAATAATCATATGTCTAATACTTATGTACTCTAATACTTAATACTAAGTCAGTCTTATTTATCGTATCACATTATATTATAACATTCATATATAATATCAAGTTGTTTTGTTTACTAGGTTGTTGAAATAACATAATCACAGTAAAATAGATCATTTTTCTTCCCCATAAATCAGTTATTTAAAATCTAATCTGGAATCATTCCTCCTTGTTAGACTTCAGTTGACCTGTTTAAGTTGGGCCCAAATTTGTTATTATCTTTTGATTTATTTTTCATTGAAATTTAATTATTTGTTAGTTTATTTTTGGAACTATTAAATTGAATTATTTGGTGGATTTTTGAACACCTTTGTCCTTATTTAAGTCTGGACCCTCACAATTCTATTTATATTATGAACTTGTATTACTAAAATAATTATAACAGAATATGATAGAAGTTGTCCAAAAATTGAAAAGTGGAAGCAGAACACTCCCATTCTCTTTTCACACTGATGCCTCAAACAAGGTGAAGATGAACCATGTTTTATTAATGATAGTTTTATACAAATGGATACACCTGATATATACAAATAAAAACATGAACAAACTTACTTTACAGTATACAAACATAATTATGCATACTTCTACACATGTTTTAAAAAAATTAACAGTTTATGCCCCCCCCCCCATTAAAAAAAATCACCAGCCGCCACTGTTATTACCTATAGTGTTCTTTCAGTGAGGACGGAATTAAGCAAAAGGGTGTTCTCCTACTCTGCTCCTGTTTCCTGGAATATCTTGCAAAAGATCTGGAGCTCTCGACCATGACCTCTCTAAATGGCTTTAAGAATTTTTTGAATTTATCATGTCCTGGATGACTGAGAGTTTTCACCAGCACTTTAAGAATCTCTTGGACTCCTGGCAAGAACCAATGCAAATATGTTCCTGCTTTTAGTTTTCTACATTTGCCTTATAATCTAGCTGTTTTTACTACTGTTTTTGGCCATCTTATTTTTAACTTGTTAAAAAAAATCTGTATGCCTATTTTATGATTGTCTATTGTTGTTGCTGTTGTCCATTGTTGTCATCATTCTTTGTTGAAACCAGGTCTCTCTTGTAAATTAGTCCTCAAGGCTAAATGGGATTAACCTGTCTGAATAAAGGTTGAATGAATAAATAAATAAATAAAATTAGAGAGAAAATTCAAGCCATCCTTCCATCATTCTGCTATCCATAGTCCCCTGTCAAATGAAACAACTTAAAAAAATTCCCAAGAGCCTGATTTGTGTTTGGACTGTTTTTGTCCTGTTGAGCTCTCTGAATTGTCTAAAATAATAGCTTCATCGAAACCATCCACATTTCTGCTAGATACCACCCCAACCAGGCTTTTTAAAGAGATATATTCCCTAATTGATGTCCACATTTTGGATCTGCTTAATTTGTCTTTAATGAATGGTTATGTACCACAGAGCTTTAATGTTGCTGTAATGAAACCTTTACTTAAGAAGTCTGACCTTGATTAAGAAATTCTGGCCAATTATAGGCCTATATCTAATCTAACTTTCATTAAAAAATTCTAGAGAAAATACCCTGATGCATGCTCTAGAGAAAATAGTTGCTGATCAGTTGCATGGACATCTACAAATAAATAATATGTTTGAAGAGTTTCAGTCGGGGTTTAGAACTCATCATAGCACAGAAACTGCACTAGTAAATGTCACTAATGATATTCTCATGGCCTCAGACAATGGACTTGTGTCTATACTGGTCCTGTTAGACCTCAGTGCTGCATTTGATACAGTTGATCACAACAATTTACTGCAGAGGCTTGAGTATGATATTGGGATACAGAAAAAGCTCCAAAAATGTTTAAATAATTTCTATCTGATAGATTCCAGTTTGTAAATGTAAATAAAACATCTTCTTCATACAACAAAATTAGTCATGGAGTTCCTCAGGGTTCAGTGCTTGGACCAATACTCTTTACTTTATATGTGCTTCCATTAGGTAAAGTTATTAAACAGCATGGGATACATTTTCATTGTTATGCTGATGATACACAATTAAATTTGTCCATTAAACCCAATGAATCCAATCAGTTACTTAGACTACAAGCATTTCTTAAAGACATAAAAACCTGGATGAACCTTAAGTTTCTCCTTTTGAACTCAAACAAGACTGAGGTTTTGGTTTTTGGACCTGAGCACCTTAGGAATGTATTTTTCAGTTTTTTGCCCTCCTTAGATGGCATTAATGTGGCATCCAGTTCTAACGTTAAAAGTCTTGTTGTTATTTTTGATCAGGGCATGTCTTTTAACCCCCACATTAAAAACATTACTAGAACTGGTGTCTTCTACCTGTGTAATATCACTAAAATTAGAAACATCTTATTTAAAAATGATGCAGAAGAACTGGTTCATGCAGTTGTCACATCTAGACTGGACTATTGCAATGGTTTATTATCTGGGTGTCCAGAAACTTCTTTAAAATGTCTTCAGTTGATCCAAAATGCTGCTGCCAGAGTCTTAACTGGAGTTAGTGGGAGAGATCATATATCTCCAATTTTAGCTTCTCTCCAATGGCTCCCTGTTAAATCCAGAATAGAATTCAAAATCTTACTTCTAACCTACAAAGCTCTCAACAGCCTAGCTCAATCTTATATTACAGATCTTATTGTTCCATATTTTCCTAACAGAGCACTTCGCTCTCAGGCTGCAGGTTTACTTGCAGTTCCTAGATTTTCAAAAAACAGAATGGGAGGAAGATCTTTCGGTTCTCAGGCTCCTCTCTTGTGGAACCAACTTCTAATTTCTGTCTATGAGACTGACACATTATTCAGTTTTAAAACTGGGCTTAAGACTTTCGTTTTTGCTAAATCATATAGTTAGGGTTGGCTTGGGTTTCCTGAGCTGTCCCTTAGTTATGCTGCAATTGGCTTGGACAGCTGGAGGAAAAACTGACCACATTTGTTTCACTCTGCTAGTGTCTTTACTTACTCTGCTCAAACTGTTTTGTATTTGTAATTTTTTTTCTATCCTAACATGTGTTTTTTGTCTTTCAGGCAGGGGCGGCCCACCAGTAGAGGGCGCCAGAGCGCCGCCCACCCACTGGGCGTTCTGGACCATTTGACATGTAAAACTTTTTTTTTTAAATTAATAAAAATGAAATAATAACATTAAAATATTTCGAAATATATGCATATATGTTTTTAGTTGTGTAGGATAAATAGTTTATGAGTAATGATGATATATGTTTGTTTCAAAAAACGTTTTCTGATTGGTGACGTATTTCCTGTTTTGGGGCGCTGTTATCTGATCCACTGACTCTAATTATAGCTGGCGCATGCGTACTGATGCTCCCACGTTACAAAACAATGGGACGACGCTGGGCGCATTTTTCACCGCCCTGGACAGTCCAACGTGAGCTGTACGTACAGAACAATGTACTTCCGGTCTGGTCTTTTTTTTTGTCTGGGATTACAGAGACGTGCAGTTTTTCTATGTATGTGAATGTTCCTGTAAAGTGCCCTGAGAATTTTTTTTTTGATTTGGCACTATATACATGAACTGAATTGAATTGATAGTAGAGTGTTGTATGAATGGGTAAATGAGAACAGATTGTAGTGTAAAGCACTTAGAGTATCTCAATAAGATGGAAAGGTGGTGACGCTATATACAGTAAGTACAGTCCATTTACCATTTACCAACTAAGTATTGAGTACTGTTCATGCTCATACTTTTCATGTTCATACTTTTCAGTTGGCCAACATGTCTAAAACTTTTTTTTTAATTGGTGTTAAATGATGTTCTAATCTTCTGAGATACTGGATTTGGGGTTTCCATTAGTTGTCAGTTAAAATCATCAACATTAAAAGAAATAAACATTTGAACTATATCAGTCTGTGTGTAATGAATGAATACATGTATAATATAAAGTTTCACTTTTTGAATGGACTTACTGAAATAAATCAACTTTTCATGATGTTCTAATTCTATGACCAGAATGTGTATATACACACACACACGCACGCACGCACGCACACACACACACACACACATATATATATATATTGGTTGTTTGCTATTTTTGCGTGTAAATAATTACAATTAATTAACCATCTAATACCAAACAGTTGGCAATGTAAATGTTTATAAAATGGAACTTGCATTATTTAATTAGTTAGTACATTTTTTTATTTGGAGATGATTTAAAGACCGTGTAAAGTGAATTTCAACATTTTCTTCAATAAACATTATAAATGTCGTAATTGTAATCTTGTAAATGAGTAAAAAGTCTCAAAATTGTAGCTCAATTAATTTTGGAGTTATAGATCAAACTGTGTATAAACACATTTCTCTTTCAGGATTTTTTAGGCGTGGTTTAAATGTGACCGCGTTTCGTCACGCGGTCACAAGCCCCACCCCCTGCAGCTCCAGCCGTTATAAATGCGTTCTTCGGTGGAGCCGTTCACTCGCTACCGACCGTCTCCCTCCAGTACTGGCGTGCTGCTGGAGCGACCACATGCCACCTGCACCTCCGCGCACCTCCGCCCCCCCCCCGCGCGCGCGCGTGTGTGTGGCGATCAGACCCCGCATGCATGTGACCGGGTCGCGCGCGCGCGTGTGTGTGTGTGTGTGTGAGTGAGAGGCGATCAGACCCCGCATGCATGTGACCGGGTCGCGCGCGCGCGTGTGTGTGTGTGTGTGTGAGTGAGAGGCGATCAGACCCCGCATGCGATGTGACCGGGTCGCGCGCGCGCGTGTGTGTGTGTGTGTGTGTGTGTGTGGCGATCAGACCCCGCATGCGATGTGACCGGTTCGGACCGCGAGTCCGCTCATCTTCTAAAATAGCGCTGATTATAACAGCGGAGTTATGTGTCCTCAACTTTAAAAACATAACCAGAGTTGTTAGTGCACTAAAAACAGCGTAACTCTTGGAAAAAGGAGCTGCTGGAAGCCAGAACTCAGATAAAAACAGAGCAGGTGGATCTCTGCTTCCCCCGTATGCCTCCCCACACAGCTCAGCTCTGAAGGGGGCTGGACATGGCGCAGAACTGCGCTGAAACCACGCCCACGTGCGACACGCCCCCAGCGTTCTAGAGCAAGGCAAAATCATGTTTTTTCATGATTTTTGAGACTTAATTTTATAAGGAAATCAATGTTTTTAATCAGTCAGATTTATATGGGTGATTAATAACACATATTTATGCCGTGTGACAAAATAAAAACACAAATTTAATTTCACTTTACACGGTCTTTAAGATTGGAGCAAACAACTTTCATTAGCTTGCCAATCCAGTTGTACATAAACTATTTCTCAAACTCTGTTCAATTAAGAAGATATCTACAACTGTTAATGTATTAATCTTTATAACTTTTACACAAAACCCCACTTCAAAATGGCTATTTCTAGCTGTCTATTTTTAGCATTTCCAGATAGCTTGCTAAAGAACAGAACTTGCTAACTTGAAACTCTAACCCAGTTCATTGTAAATTAAACTCGAGATTATGTACAAGCAGCTACTTCACAAAGGGAGTTATCTTTACCAGAACCACTGAATTTAATGTGCAACCCAATTGAAACATGATGACAGCAAAGTATTCAAAATTAAATGTAAAAATTATCAACATACAAACATGGTAAAGCAAAAGAATGTTGAAGAATTTCATAAAACGATATTAGGGCTTTTTTCTGCATCAATGCACCTACCCTCAAGAACCAGCCAGACCAAACCCCAGACATGGACACAACCAACTGAACTCAATTAACAACAGATGTAGCCACTGGTTCAGCAGGAGCTCGCTACAATAATACCATCAGTTGGCTCCTAATTTGTATATCGTTTTTCAACCAAACATCTCCCGTTAGTGCAACGTTTTTTTTTCCCCGTAGCTTTTCCATAACCTTCACACAGCCAAGTACAGAAGGCAAGCTGTCAACCAACAAGCTCACTGCAGAACATACACCAACGAAAACCAAAGCATGCTGGAGCATGAACCGAGGGCATTTTGGATAAAAAGGAATGAGCTGTATGTGAAGTCCTCGTCGTGAGCATGGTTATACAGTCCAAACAAAAAGAGTCTGTCACTATAGTGTGTTAGTAGTGTGAGTTTTACTTTTGTGATGTGTGCAGTTAGATTTGACTTGTGACAAACCATGTATCATGGCTCATCAAAGTTAAGTCGTCCTCAGGACAGTTTCTTTTTGTTTAACATTTCGTCTTCCATCCAAAAGACTTCATCAGTCCGAGGAGTTGCAACAAACTCAGTCTTATAAATATCACCTTACAAAGTGGCTCAACCAGCTTGATGGTGCTCAGATGGTTTCTGAAGACTGAGTTTGTTGTGGCTCTTCGGACTGATGACTTTTAGATGAAAGACGAAACGTTTTAACAAAAAGAAAACGTCCAGAGGACTTGACAACTCTTTTTCTACTTGGATTATTGAGCATGAACTTTGACATGTATCATGGGGTTCGAATGTTCCCAAATAATTCAGATTCTTCTAGTTCCTTTGTACAAAACTGAAAAAATAAGATGGAATGTGTCATTCTGCTTTGTATAAGAAATACACACAAGTTGTAGTTGCTGGCTACTGCTATCAAACGACTCAGTAACCACAAGTTTTAAATATTCTCTACTCAGCAAGATACTTGTAAACAAATACAACACTAATTATGTAATCAACCTTTTTTTGTTGTGTAACATCAAATCTGAGCAATCCATTTAATGAATGACTGCCACACAATACAGTACCATACTGGGAACATTGCTCAATAAAAATATATTAATTCAACACTTATTGTGAATCTTAATTGTTCCTAAAACTATCCACACCTGTGGCAATTTCATAGTTATAAAAACAAATGCACAAGGATATCTTAAACAATATTTCAGATCTCTGATGTAGAGAATGATGGAAAGATCGTGGACAATTATGATCTAAGCTGCTGTAAAGGAGACTGACAGCAATTTAAACCTTTTATAAAGTAGTTTCTGCATGAATCCCTATGAATGTTTTTACACTGGAGTTCCCTTATGATGGCAGCAATCTATTGTGGTCTTGATCCCGCTCAGGGTTAACATGTCAATCCAATCAGAATTAAACTGTCTTTTCTAAACAGAATAGAGCTATCTATAGCAGGTAAGATGCTATTTGTCCATTACCTTTCCACAGAATCCCACCTCTAAAGATTTGAACAATCTCTTTAAGTGCACATTGTGCTTTTCCCTGTTTAAAGAAAACTCAGACTGACCTACTCGCAGCTCCTGACCAAAGACCGTCCTTTCTCCCAGTGCCGAGCAGTTCCACCGTCCATATCGGAACTGGTATTGACACTCATTGATGCCCATTTGGGCACCTTCGCCAACAACAATGATGGCGTCTGGGCGGCTCTGACAGATGGCCCGCTGGCGAGGTGCCAGCCCAGGAATCTTGTTGCAGATTATGTTGGCACCCAGAGCCACCACCGAGGACAGGGCCCTGCCAAGGCAAGAGAAACACTTCATCAGCACACAGTGACAGACTGTTTGTATAGTCATTAACTAATTGTTAGATAATCTTGTAACGCTTCTCACTTCAGTCTTGCACAGTTTTTAAAACATATCAGTCTAAATCAGACTATTATTTTCCGGTAAAATAAATGAGACACCTTTTTAATTTCAGAAAGACTAGAACATATTTGCAGTGGTGGGATGTAACTAAATACAAATACAGTACATGTACTTCATTACTGTACTTAAATACATTTTTCATGTATCTGTATTTTACTTAAGTAGATTTGAACATGGGTACTTTCGACTGTTACTCCAATACATTTTACATTATCTGTACTTTCAAATGCACTACATTTCTATAATGCGTTGCGTTACAAAATACAATTATGTTTTTTTTTTTTTTTTTTTTTTTCGTTAGTTTGAAAGTAACCAATAGCAAGAGTGGAGTTGGTCCATTGAATCACTGCAAAGTAACATCAGACCCGCCTTCGAGAAGAGCTGGGCCAATGACATATTCTAGTTTATACGTCATTGAGCTGGGAGCACACACAGCACCACTAACACACCCAAAATGGATTTCACCGTGAAGATTCAGCCAGAAGATACACAACACCCATGGCCTTATTGAAAGATTATTGAAAGATTATTGAAATATTATTGAAAGACTATTGAAAGACTGTTCCATACAGCAGAACAGATTCTCTCTCCCTAGAGAGACAGATTGGACTCAACAAACTTTGAAAACCAACTTCTTCTGAACTTGAGCAATAAATTCTTGCTGCAATATTAAAATGTGTCAGTTCATGATGTTAGGAGACAAGAGATGTCTCCAAATGACTCAACACTCAGGTCCAAGTTTTGAAAATGGTGTCAAGAAGTTAAAATATTGTTCACTACTGACCCATTACAAGGTTGACCAGACAGTATTTTAACTAGAGTTGATGACAAACGAGTTGAAATGATCAGATGTTCCTTTGTTAGTTGTGTCTAATGCTCCTTTTTTTCAGGCAGACAACTTAACTGCAGTTAAAATGACACATTGGTTTTGCTTTGTGTTAAGTAAAAACTTTCAAAGGTATAATCATTCCTCTTTCTTATTTTACTTAAAGACATTTAACTCTGCAAGTCATCCCTGAAATTCTGATGCACAGAATCACAAGAGTGTGAACTGTGTCACAGAGTAAACACAATAAAAACATTTATTATATGCAGCATTGTTCTTTAAAATGACTTAACACTATTAATATAATGTAAATATACATACAGTACGCACACTTAATGATATTGTAGACCATTGCATTAGGTAATACATTCAGCAAGTACTTTTACTTTAATACTTTAAGTATTTTTAAAAGCAAGTACTTATTTATGTTTACTTAAGTAAAATGTTAATGTGGTGCTTCTACTTTTACTAGAGTACATTTTTGTCTGTTTATTTGTACTTTTACTTAAGTACAGTGTTTGAGGACTTTCTCCACCACTGCCTATTTGTTGTGAATATAAAGATCTTTTGGAGATGACTTTGCTACAGCAAAAGAACTCATGGTGTAAGAATGCTGTAACCCCCTTTAAGATCTTTATAGCCATCAAAACAAATGCACACATTTTTCAAGCGTGCAAGGTCCTGGAAGAATGAATTTAACATGGAGGGAAAAGACTAGCTTTGAAATATGACGTTAACCTCGTAATGATCGACCACAAAGAAGGCAAACTAACGCAGACAAGTTGTGTGTCAGCGAAACGCGATGGCAGACCAAAGAAAGGGTGGGAATGAACATGGTGAGGAGAAACAACACTCCAAAGGGGAAAGATTTAGGAAACATATTCTTGTGGATCCAGAGTCAGGATCACAGTAATGTTTGGATACCACTGACTCAGAACAAGGCTTTGGTAAGCCTGTTAAGAAAGACAGATTTATATTTTTGTTTCATGTGGTTGCTTATGTCTCCCTATAAACAGTAAACAACATAAATTTGAATGTCAAACTCTTAAACTAAAAAAAGTAAAAATCCTAACGCCTGTAAGAAGTGAACACTTTCTGCACTTTTAAAAGAGTTTAACAGGAATTAAACAGAAAGTTTAAAGTTGATTTTCCAGGCCTGTTTCTAAAGATTACAGCTAAAACACATGTTTGTTTTATTCACATTAAACATAATATTTCTTGTCATAAATGAAGAAAACCTCAAGCCAGGTCACAGGTGTAGATAGGGCACAGACGCAAACCTTTTGTGGATTTCATATTCACAATGAACACAGCAGCCTGTTGCTGCATTCAGACCCTCTTTGCTCTCCCTGCTGTTAAAAAGGCTTTAACTCCTCTGACCCTTTGTGACCCCCCATCCACACCCCCTCCCCCCGCCCTATGTGCGGTTGTTCATGGCAACGATGATATCTAGCCTGTACAAACCGAAAGGGCTGGCTCATTTAAAAAAAGTAAGATGCGATTGGAGAAAGTAGCTTCATTATACAATGAATGTTCCAAGTAAACCAAACTGCCCTGATCCTGGATTCATTTAGTTTTGAACAAAACATACTGATCAGATGTGTTCAAGCTCTTAACACCCTCCTTCGTCAACTTTTTCTCATATCCTTTACCTGAATGCTCACAGAAACGCAGAGGCAACCTAAAGCATCAAACACCAAACAGAGAATTCCTGACCTAAGCTTTTAAATCCCTGAATCATCAAAGTGCACAAATGCGATTCTGTTTGCTTCCTGTACTGTGTGGTGTGTGTGTGTGTGTGTGTGTGTGTGTGTGTGTGTGTGTGTGTGTGTGTGTGTGTGTGTGTGTGTGTGTGTGTGTGTGTGTGTGTGTGTGTGTGTGTGTGGCAGCAGCGTGGGGACAGCTCACACACAGCTTCAAAGATCTCCCTTCTGAGAGAGTGTGCGTACAAAGTCTAATGACAATGAAAAACGTCCTGAACTCAAAGAATATGCAGATGGCTGTGAAGAATGTACAAAACACATCACTACATTAAATCATAAAAAACAAACAGTTTTTTAATTAATCTGAACACATTTTTTAATGAACTGTGTGTGTGAAGCTTTTCCCACCTACTGGTGGAATTTAATTCAAAATCTTACTTCTAACCTACAAAGCTCTTAACAACCTAGCTCCATCTTATATTACAGATCTTATTGTTCCATAGTTTCCTAAAAGAGCACTTCACTCTCGCACTGCAGGTTTACTGGTGGTTTCTAGAGTTTCCAAAACCAGAATGGGTTGAAGATCTTTCAGTTCTCAGGCTCCTCTCTTGTGGAACCAACTTCCAGTTTGTGCCTGAGGCTGACACATGGTCCAGTTTTAAAACTTTCCTTTTTAATAAATCATATAGTTAGGGTCGGCCTGGGTTTCCTGAGCTGTCCTTTAGTTGTGCTGCTATAGACTTAAGACTGCTGGAGGACAAACTGACCACACTTCTTCACTCTGCTGCTGTCTTTACTTACTCTGCTCAACGTGTTTTGTTTTTGTAATTGTTTTTTCTATACTTGAAATGTGTTTTTGTCTTTCAGGTACATCTGCACCCACATCTGGACCTACCATTCTGTGTTTGTCTCTACTTCCTGTCCTCTCAACCAGCCGGTCAAAGCAGATGGCCGCTTGTCCTGAGCCTATTCTGCTGGAGGTTTCCTCCTGTTAAAAGGGAGTTTTTTCTTTCCACTGTCTCCTTTGTGTTTGCTCAGGATGGGAGACTGAGACAAAATGAAGATTCAACTTGTCTGCTGGATTCCTTAGATAGAGAACTTTTCTACTTGGCTTTTCTATGAATGTGAATGTTCCTGTAAAGTGCCCTGAGACAACTTCGTCGTGAATTGGCGATATATAAATAAACTGAACTGAATTGAATTGGTTCACTCTTTCACATGGTGTTGCAAAATACCTGATAGGAAAAAGGTAGAACAGCTATAATCACCATTAAATAAAAATATTAAGCATTTGTTAGATTTAACCAGTTGGTCTGGGACAAGCTTGGATGTGTGTAATGCACAGCTGTCAAAGAAACTAGTCTGTATACAGTTATTTCATTTAACATCCTGGGGGGGGCACAGTGGAGTAGAGGCTAGAGTAGTTGAGTTTGTGATCATAAAGCTGCCAATTCAAATCACCTGTTACATCAAAAATGTGGGAGGAAATGGTGGAGCACCCCCACCTGCCTCCACCCTCATTTGCCCCTCTCTGGACCCCTGAGCATGGCCCTTAACCACCATCTCCCACCTCTGCTCCACACGTGTGGGCAGAGGGCACACATCGGTGATCAGTGGTTGGATCAGGCAGCGCATCCAACAACTGCCAAGTCTTCATGTGGGTTCGCTTGCTGTGGCAACCCCTGAAAAATGAGCATCCGGAAGAGCAAAAATATATATTGTTGTCTAACATGCCCCAACAACACCATCATATTTTACATTAATGATTAACTGACTGAAATGTAAATTATCCAAATGTTATAGTGGTTTATCATAAACATTAAAGCAAATACATGAGACGGGAAACAAGTGATGCAAAGCAGCATGCGTTGTGAAAGTCAGTGCTATACATGGCAATAAGATAAGAGGGAACTTTATTGATCCCGCAGGAAATTGTTATGCAGCCAACTTACAGCAAAAACACATCTTTTTCAGGTTTGGGGTCTCCGGCAGCAAAAAGGGAACTGCATGAGTGAAGAAATGTTCAGGGTCCTGTCAACATGTTCTCACTCCCTACTCGTCATATATTGATGCTTTGGGTCAGGGTCCCTCCGCGTCACATGCTTGACGCGTCGGCGCCCCAGGGTGCTCTCATTGGTTTGTTTCGGGGTCGGGGGTCAAATAAAAGGTGAATGGTTAAGGTTAGGGTTTGTTATTAGGCTTAAGGTTTAAATTTTGACAGAAAAATCCATCCTGTTGCTAAAAATGAAGTAGATATGAAAGTGCTTCACTATCCAAACCGGAAGAGAAGATCACAGCATAACATTCGATGACAGCACCCTGCACACCAAATAATGGCGAGAAGGGGTGACCCGACGCGTCAAGCATGTGACGCGGAGGGACCCTGACCCAAATCATCAATATATGATGAGTAGGGAGTGATGAGTTGCTCCTGCAGTCATTTCCCCATTCATTTAAAGCTCCATCATGAGCTCATCACTGTCACCTGCACACTACTGCAGGAGGGTATTATGGGTTTACCCTGATGCATGCTCAATGTATTATGAGTTTAATTCAATAAACATGGACGAGACAGAGATAAAAAAAAAAAGAAAAGAAGAAAAAGTGATAATTTTTGTTTGTCTGGGAATGGTGTTCTAAATACATTCAATTCTTCTCACGGGTAAAAAAAACTGAATCCACATGTGATTGTCTTGAACATCTCTGCCACTCTGTGGCCGAAATGAATTCATCTGCTTTAGTCTCTAAAACGCATTTCTTTTCTTTTCTTTCTTTTTTTCTTCTTTAATCTTGCAAATGATTTGGAGAAAGATGAACACAAGCCTTTGCTCTGAGACTCTTATTCTGAATAATTAACACCAAACTCCCACCTGTGTTATTATAACATTAATACTCTCTTTTACATTTACAACAGCTGTTTCACATGAAAACCGTGCGTGTTTAACATTGTGCAGTTAAATGTGATTCCATAAAGTCACATCTGTGCTGATGACAGCGGCTGGAGCAGAGAGGAGGCAGCCCATGTCACATTATGGTAATGACTTACAGGTAGCTGCCGCTGGTCAGGACCAGGAAGATCTGCGGGTAGTAGACAGACAGCAGCACACTGCGAGACGACAGGAGGATCATGATGACATGGAGCAAGTCCAGCCGCGCGCACGGACAGGACGAGGCGCGCGCAGGGTGACAGGAGTCCAAATCAAATCAAAATCCTTTATTCCAGGCGTTAGGTCGGTTTTATAACACAGGTTGTTCTTCTCCTGGGTGCTACGCAGCTCCAGAGAGCTCCTGCTGCGGCCGTGTGCGCGCGGACACGCGCTCTCACATCCCTCAGCAGCGGAGGCTGTTGCACAGTCGGTGCTGCGGCTTCCCAGCCGGAGTGATGCGGTGCAGGGGATTGTGCATGGCAGAGGCTCTCAGGAGAGTCATCTGCCATTGGGCCACGAGACACACTGCTATCCGCCCACTGCACCGCGCACAGGGACAATCGGGTGACACGGATCCGAACCCCCACCCTCCCCCAGTTCATTCATGAGCAT
>JBBPBX010003150.1:21171-32578 GCA_038048925.1 Garcialebias charrua | reverse complement strand
TCACCCACCCCCAGCTCATTTGAGGCACTGTCTCTGCTCTGGATCCAGCTCACCCCTGCATACCTTCATTAATAGCGGTAGACTGAGCTGAATTTCCACATTCCATCGCCTAGACAGATTCTTTTTCTTACTTACCTGTTTTGCAATAGCTCACCTTGATGCATAAACAGAGAAGAGCAAAGCCTTTCTTTTCTCTAGCATCAGAAGCTCATTGCATTGAGCATGAACGGCTCAAAAAACATAACGCACGTGCCCTTTTTTAATTTTATGCATTCAAGCCAAGTTTGTAACTTTGTCAGTGTGCAATTTAACACCTAAAATATTAATTTAATTCAGGGTCTTGTTACTTTTAATCGTTGGTGTCTATGCAAAAGCATTGAAGCGGCCTAATTGCAAATCGGTTCACAATTTGTTTTGGTTTTTAGGCCCCGCAGCTTTGGAAAAGACAAATAATCGTACATCAAAACTAGCTGCTCAGGAATCATCGACAATCTGGAATTCACCTAAAATAGTGAACTATGACTTTTGGTAGAGACACATCGTACAAGTTGGACAAAAAATTTGAGAAAAAATGTGACTAATTTCCTAATCGAAAATAGAATTTTGATAAACAAGTGAGAAAAACCATTCTTCTCTGAAGCTCTATAGCTCAGAGATATCTCACAGTAGAAACGTCATTCAAGGTTTAAACAAGTCACAGAAAGTTGTACTTCACACAACTTAACTGGTATTTTCAATAATTTAATACATTTAATACAACTACATTTTAATTTTTGGAAAATCTTTCCACAGAAAGTTCAGCTTAGAGTGGTCATGTCACACATTCTGGCATTTAATCTGTGTGAACTTTTCAAAATTTAGCTAACTCCTTTTACTCCCACACTTTTAAATACATCAATCTATCTGTCTGTCCATCCATCCATCTGATCTGTCCGTTATCTTCCACTTGTTCATGAGTCGGGTCTCGGGGGCAGCAGCTTGAGGAGGGGGACACAGACATCTTTCTCCCCAGTCACCTCCTCCAGCTCTTCTGGGAGGACTCCAAGGCATTCCCAGGTCAGTCGAGAGACATAGTCTAAATGTGGAGGAGCAGCGGCTCTACTCCAAGTCTCTCCGGGGTAAATTAACTTCTCGCCCTATATCCAAGGGAGAGTCCAGCTACCCTGTGGAGAAAACTAATTTCTACTGCCTGCATCTGTGATCTCATTCTTTCAGTCTCTACCCAGCATCCGTGCCCATAGGTGCAGTCAGGAACGTTGACCTACTAGAGAGCTTCACCTTACAGCTATGTCCTGTTCACCACAACGGGCTGGCACAGAGCCTGCAATACTGCAGACACTGTACTGCAGCACTGATCCATCCGTCGATCTCACGCTCCATTCTTCCCTCACTCGCGAACACAACTCTGAGATACTTGAACTCCTCCACTTGAGGCAGAACCTCAGTCCCACAGCCAGAGAGAGAAATCCAGCCTTTTCCAACAGAGGACGAGGTGTTGGTGGCTTTTAGTACATCAAAATGTATGCATTTTTCAAGTTCAAGTTCAAGTCAACTTTATTGTCATTTCCATCACCTGTAGTACATGAGTTGGATCAAAATTATGTACACAGGGTCCCAGCTACACCGAAAAATAGCTAAATATAAAATATAAAAAGAAACAGTAGATAAGGATCAAGATATGCAATAAGATCTAAGATGCTAAACACTAACAAAGTAAAACTATATGGTGTAACAACAGCAGCCCAAACATGAGTTTATTGTCTTCTTCCACACAGTATGTCTCTTATAAGAGACTTATAACTCTTATGAGACATATAACTCTTATGAGACTTATAACTCTTATGAGACATAACTCTTATGAGACATATAACTCTTATGAGAAATATAACTCTTATGAGACTTATAACTCTTATGAGACATAACTCTTATGAGACATATAACTCATGATACATATAACTCTTATGAGACATGTAACTCTTATGAGACTTATAACTCTTATGAGACATATAACTTATGTGACTTATAACTCTTACGAGACATATAACTCTTATGAGAAATGTAACTCTTGTGAGACATAACTCTTATTAGACTTATAACTCTTATGAGACATATCACCCTTATGAGACTTATAATTCTTTTTAGACTTATGACTCTTATGAGACATATAACTCATGATACATATAACTCTTATGATACATGTAACTCTTATGAGACTTATAACTCTTATGAGACATATGACTCTTATTAGACATTACTCTTGTGAGACATATAATCCTTATGAGACTTATAATTCTTATTAGACTTATAACTCTTATGAGACATATAACTCATGAGACATATATCTTTTATGAGACTTATAACTCTTATGAGACATATAACTCATTAGACTTATAACTCTTATGAGACATATAACTCTTATGAGACATATAACTCTTATGAGACTTATAACTTTTATGAGACATATAACTCTTATTAGACTTACAACTCTTATGAGACATATAACTCTTATGAGACTTATAATTCTTATGAGACATATAACTCATGATACATATAATTCTTATTAGACTTATAACTCTTATGAGACATATATCTCTTATGAGGCATATAACTCCATAGACATATCTCTGTTATGAGACATATAACTCTCATGAGATATGTAACTATTATTAGACTTATAACTCTTATGAGACATATATCTCTTATGAGGCATATAACTCCATATACATATAACTGTTATGAGACATATAACTGTTATGAGACTTATAACTCTTATATGAGACATATAACCCTTATGAGACTCGTAATTCTTATTAGACTTATAACTCTTATGAGACATATAACTCATAATACATATAACTCTTATGAGACTTATAAATCTTATGAGACAAATAACTCTTATGAGACATAGAACTCTTATGAGACATATAACTCTTATGAGGCACATAACTCTTATGAGACATATCACTCTTATGAGACATATAACTCTTATGAGACATATAACTCTTATGAGACATATAACTCTTATGAGACTATAACTCTTATGAGACTTATAACTCTTATGAGACATATAACTCATAATACATATAACTCGTTTGAGACATATAACTCATAATACATATAACTCTTATGAGACATATAACTCATAATGCATATAACTCTTATGAGACTCGTAACTCTTATTAGACTTATAACTCTTATGAGACATATAATTCATAATACATATAACTCTTATGAGACTTATAAATCTTATGAGACATATAACTCTTATGAGACATATAACTCTTATGAGGCATATAACTCTTATGAGACATATAACTCTTATGAGACATATAACTCTTATGAGAAATATAACTCTTATGAGACATAACTCTTATGAGACATATAACTCATAATACATATAACTCTTATGAGACTCGTAACTCTTATTAGACTTATAACTCTTATGAGACATATAACACATAATACATATAACTCTTATGAGACATATAACTCATAATACATATAACTCTTATGAGACTCGTAACTCTTATTAGACGTATAACTCTTATGAGACATATAACTCATAATACATATAACTCTTATGAGACTTATAAATCCTATGAGACATATAACTCTTATGAGACATATAATTCTTATGAGACATATAACTCTTATGAGACATATAACTCTTATGAGACATATTACTCTTATGAGGCACATAACTCTTATGAGACATATCACTCTTATGAGACATATAACTCTTATGAGACATATAACACTTATGAGACATATAAATCTTATGAGACATATAACTCATGAGACTTATAACTCTTATGAGACATTTAACTCATAATACATATAACTCTTATGAGACATATAACTCATAATACATATAACTCTTATGAGACATATAACTCATAATACATATAACTCTTATGAGACTCGTAACTCTTATTAGACTTATAACTCTTATGAGACATATAACTCATAATACATATAACTCTTATGAGACTTATAAATCTTATGAGACATATAACTCTTATGAGACATATAACTCTTATGAGACTCATAACTCTTATGAGACATATAACTCTTATGAGACATATAACTCTTATGAGGCATATAACTCTTATGAGACATAACTCTTATAAGACATATAACTCATAATACATATACTGTAACTCTTATGAGACTCGTAACTCTTATTAGACTTATAACTCTTATGAGACATTTAACACATAATACATATAACTCTTATGAGACATATAACTCATAATACATATAACTCTTATGAGACTCGTAACTCTTATTAGACTTATAACTTTTATGAGACATATAACTCATAATACATATAACTCTTATGAGACTTATGAATCTTATGAGACATATAATTCTTATGAGACATATAACTCTTATGAGACATATAAATCTTATGAGACATATAACTCTTATGAGACATATAACTCTTATGAGACATATAAATCTTTTGAGACTTAATATTTCCCCTCAAATAGCCTGAGAGCATAGAAAGCTCCCATATACTTGTTAAAGGTTAGCTCAAAAATCTCTTCAAATCTAGATGGAACTGACGTTTTTTAACTTGTAATATTATTGACATAAAGGGGAGAGGTGGCACAGAAGTTAGAAAAGTGTGCTTGTAATCGGAAGGTTGCCGGTTCAATTCCCTGAACCGACAACATCAAAATGTGGGTGGGAAAGTTGAAACACCCACACCTGCCTCCACCCTCATCTGCCCCACTCTGGGCCCTTGATCAAGGCCCTTAACCCCGCCATATACTCCTCGGGTGCCCTAGACATCAGCTCTCTGCTCCACACAGAGGGCTGTGATAGCTCGGTGGTCTGTGGTTGTGTCAGGAAGAGCAACTGGTGTAAAAAAATTGCCAAGAATTTGTGTGAGTTAGTTCACTGTAGTGAGCCCTGAAGAAGGGAGCAGCTGAAAGAAGAAGAAAAAATAATAATAATGACATAAAGCACAGTGGAGACATAACATTTGACTTCCTTTGTCCAGAGTTCAAGATCTTTTGTGTTGTTGTTGTTGATACATCACAGATTTCACAGAGCAACTATTTGTTTGAGGCTTATGTTTTAGTCTTTGTTTCTGTCTGCCTCTGAAAATACACTTACACTTATCTATGTATCACCTTTTCATTAAAACTTATTTACATATTTAATACTTTGTATAGAAATTTGTTTTCAATTTACTTCTCAATCTTTTCTCTTTTGTTTTGGTGTTAAATTTATAGGCTGTTGCTTTGTTGACTGTGAGCAGGAAGCATGCAAAACAAAAAATATCTTTGTTTGAACATGTTTTAACACTGCATATTGTATATAGGAGTGTAATAAGAGGTGTGTGGTCCCTATAGTGATCACAAGAAGCTACTGACATCAGCTTATCGTTTCATTTGATCTTGTTGTTCTTTATACTTCTTATATAGTTTATTAATGAAAATGTTTGCATTTTAAGATTATATTATGCCAAAAATTATTGTTGGAAAGTTTGAGCAGTCATTACATTGATACTTTTCTAATAAACTTTCTACTTTAAAAATAAAAGCTAGTTTTCTTGTCACAAAATGTCATGCAGCTTCTCATCTTACATGACCATAGCTCCATTATGAGGTAAAGTCACCCCATCTTTGTGTTGACTAATCTCAGGCAGTCATTCCTTCCAACTCCCATCGTTAAATCTTTCATGGTACCCTCTTCACTTTACAATGGCTGGAGCCTGCAGGTGTTGAGTGAGATTCACATTACTGAGGCGATAAAAGCCCCACACTCACACAGTCCTGCCGGGGGGAAAAAATCTTCTTGAGTATTTTATTTCTTTGCTCAGATCCATTCTGAGGACAACAATGGTGTTATGTTATAGGTTCAACAAGTTTTTTAAGCATGTAAAACTTACTCATATCCTGAATTCTGAATTATATTCATAAATAAATACTCATTAAAAAAAACACTCCATGATTGTGTCAGCTTTTAAAAACCAACAAGTCACAGAGAAAAGGCAGACAGTAGAATATTAATGTCTTTATTTTAAGATGAGTGATGTTTCACCTGTCTATATTAACACTGGCAAACCCAGGGGGAAAAAAAACACTAGAACTGCCATGAGTTTGTCAAAATGACAATTCTTCCATTAGGTGTCATGAGCCTGGGGGTGGATATCTTTGTTTTTGGGTAAACATCCCCTCCTGAGAATCTTCTCCCAGCATAATCTTCTCCAGTAGGTCAAAACAAAAGATCCCCCTCACACAAAGAACATTCATTTACATACATCCCCCACAAATTAACCACACATTCCAACAGCATTTCCAACTTGCTTCTACAGAGAGAGAGAGTTGTTTTCACCAGAGACTGCTCTGTAGGTGGGGGGGGGGTTCTTACAAGCTTTGATCAAAAATAATGTTACACTGAATTTTATTTTTTTATTTTTTTTCATTCAACCTTTATTTAGTCAGGTAAATCTTATTGAGCCTCGAGGCCAATGAAACACATACATTAAACAATAAACAATAGAAAAGTAGCAAAAACATCCATCCATCCATCCATCCATCCATCCATCTTCTTCCGCTTATCCGGGGTCGGGTCGCGGGGGTAGCAGCCTAAGTAGGGAGGCCCAGACTTCCCTCTCCCCAGCCACTTGGTGCAGCTCCTCCAGGGGAATCCCAAGGCGTTCCCAGGCCAGCCGAGAAACATAGTCCCTCCAGCGCGTCCTGGCTCTTCCTCTGGGTCTCCTCCCGGTGGGACATGCCCGGAACACCTCCCCAGGGAGGCGTCCAGGAGGCATCCTAACCAGATGCCCGAGCCACCTCAACTGGCTCCTCTCGATGTGGAGAAGCAGCGGCTCTACTCCAAGTCCCTCCCGGATGACTGAGCTTCTCACCCTATCTCTAAGGGAGAGTCCAGACACCCTGCGGAGAAAACTCATTTCAGCCGCTTGTATCCGAGATCTTGTTCTTTCGGTCATAACCCAAAGCTCATGACCATAGATGAGGGTGGGAACGTAGATCGATCGGTAAATTGAGAGCTTTGCCTTTTGACTCAGCTCTCTCTTCACCACGACAGACCGGTACAGCGCCCGCTTCACTACGGACACTGCACCTATCCGCCTATCGATCTCACGCTCCAGTTTTCCCTCATTCGTGAACAAGATCCCGAGATACGTAAACTCCTCCACTTGGGGCAGGACCTCCTCCCCGACCCGGAGAGGGCATGCTACCCTTTTCCGGCTCAAGACCATGGCCTCGGATTTGGAGGAACTGATCCTCATCCCGGCCGTATCACACTCGGCTGCAAACCGCTCCAGTGAAAATTGTAAATCACGAACTGATGAAGCCAGTAGGACCACATCATCTGCAAAAAACAGAGAAGCGATTCTAAGGTCACCAAAACAAATCCTCTCAACACCTTGGCTGCGCCTAGAAATTCTGTCCATAAAAGTTATGAACAGAATCGGTGACAAAGGGCAACCTTGGCGGAGTCCAACTTTTACCGGAAACGAGCCTGACTTACTGCCGGCAATGCGGACCAAGCTATTTATATATATATATATATATATATATATATATATATATATATATATATATATATATATATATATATATACAGGTAGTCCCCGACTTACGAGCGCTCTGACCTACGAGCATCCGGACTTACGAGCTGGCAAATTTTTGGAAAAAACGCAAAAAATACTGAGTTTTTCTGTGTTTTTTCACCACAGTCCGTTAGCTAAACATGTGGACACACGTTTCCGATCATTTTTATGCACTCATAAGCGGTTTTTCGATGAAAAACGAGTGTTTGTAGTCGCGCTAGCAAAACCGTTCCAACTTACGAGCGAAATTCCGGACTTACGAGACACGTGGCGGCCGTTCCAAATTACGAGATTTCCATGTTACGAGCGCCTCGTTGTAACGGAACTCGCTCGTAAGTCGGGGACTACCTGTATATATATAATATATATATATACTTATAAATATATATATACATATATACATATATACATATATATATATATATATATATATATATATATATACATATATATATATACTATATATATATATATATATATATATATATATATATATATATATATATATATATATATATATATATATATATACATATATATATATATATATATATATATATATATATATATATATATATATATATATATATATATATATATATATATATATATATATATATATATATATATATATATATATATACAGGTAGTCCCCGACTTACGAGCGCTCTGACCTACGAGCATCCGGACTTACGAGCTGGCAAATTTTTGGAAAAAACGCAAAAAATACTGAGTTTTTCTGTGTTTTTTCACCACAGTCCGTTAGCTAAACTTGTGGACACACGTTTCCGATCATTTTTATGCACTCATAAGCGGTTTTTCGATGAAAAACGAGTGTTTGTAGTCGCGCTAGCAAAACCGTTCCAACTTACGAGCGAAATTCCGGACTTACGAGACACGTGGCGGCCGTTCCAAATTACGAGATTTCCATGTTACGAGCGCCTCGTTGTAACGGAACTCGCTCGTAAGTCGGGGACTACCTGTATATATATAATATATATATATACTTATAAATATATATATACATATATACATATATACATATATATATATATATATATATATACATATATATATACATATACATATATATATATATATATATATATATATATATATATATATACATATATATATATATATATATACATATATATATATATATATATATATATATATATATATATATATATATATATATATATATATATATATATATATATATATATATATATATATATATATATATATATATATATATATATATATATATCACACACTTTATGGTATTGTAGGCCATTGCATTAGGTAATACATTCAGCAATTACTTTTACTTTAATACTTTAAGTATTTTTAAAAGCAAGTACTTATTTACTTTTACTTAAGTAAAAATATTAATATGGTACTTCTACTTTTACTAGAGTATATTTTTGTCTGTTTATTTGCACTTTTACTTAAGTACAGTGTTTGAGTATTTTCTCCACCACTGGATTTACCTGACTATATAAATATGCCCCAAGGCCTCCTCCCCGCCAACAGATTGGAATGGCCTCATATACATACCAATGGCTTTAAAAATGCTAATTCAATTTGTCAGTTTGACAATCCCATGGGTTGCATAGGTAGAATTGTCATTTTGACAAAAACTGGTAGAGCTAGTGTTAAATCTTGACGAGTGAGTGTGTTGGGGCAATGGTTCCCACACCTGTTGGCTCCAGGACAAAAAAAAAAAAAAAAACGTCTTGTGATCTCAAGTGCTCCCAGTTCAAATATACAGATATTGTTATGAATCCTATTCAACAATGACATTACAAACAGTCTCAAAGCTATTTTTAATATGAGTACTGTTTTTATAATTTGTAACAATTATGGTAAAAATACATAAAATGGTAATAATACAATACTTTTTAACTGTAGCTTGATATCTGGAAATTATCTTATAACATCTACAAGGTTTTTCATGACCCACAGGGGAGTTCCTAACTTTGGGAAAAACTTATTTAGACGATGAAATTCTTCTTCTTTTGGCTTCTCCCTTTGTCAGGGGTCGCCACAGCGAACTAATGCCTGGTACCCACTGCCCCGATTTCGGGCGGCTGAAGCGGCCAGTTTACATTCAAAGTCTATGAGGAGACGCGTGGAGTCCCAGCGACCAGGGAAGCGGCGCAATTCGAGTGATCGAAGCGGCGCAGCGGCAGCCTGCAGTTCCCTTCGCGGGCACGCGCACGTCCAAAGCAACCTAGCCGTCGAGCCGCCGACGTCCCAAATGTTGATCTCTGGAGGCTCGACGCATCCGGCAAACAGTCGGGAGAGCCTCTGCTATCTGATTACACAACCACAACGGGACTTTTTTTGGACTTTTTAAACTTACCGGATCGAGCCTCCATGAATTGGAACCAAACTCCGGTAATAAACGTGACATTTTTACAGTTGCTGCTGACAGGCTGCTGTTCTCTCCAGTGTAGATCACCCCAAACATTTAAAAAAAAACGGAACCCGGAAGATGAGCTACACCCCTCCTCTCTGCTACCCCCTAGTGTACGTCATCAGACGGTCTTCAGTGGTTTGGTGGGACCCTGATAAGTGGCCAAAAGGGGACGGCAGGCGCGTTTCGAGTTGTGCAGTGGGGACCAGGCATGAGTCACACGAAGACTTGGCTATTGTTTTTTACACCAGTTGCTCTTCCTGACACAACCACAGACCACCAAGCTACCACAGCCCTCTGTGTGGAGCAGAGAGCTTCCATATAGGGTGCACAGGGGAAGCAGATGATGTGGGTTAAGGGCCTTGCTCAAGGGCCCAGAGTGGGGCAGATGAGGGTGGAGACAGGTGTGACTGCTTCACTTCTCCCACCCACATTTTTGATGTTGTCTGTACCGGGGCTTGAACCGGCGATCTTCCGATCACAAGCTCACCTTCTTAACCTCTGCGCCACCACTCCCACATTTAGAGAATGAAATTACAAAACAGAAAAATCAGAACATTATAATTAAAAAGTTGCAGTCATAAAATATATGTATATGCAGCTATGGGTTTCTCCTCTGGTTTCCTCCAGCCTAACAATGTGTGTGTCTGATGTGTGGGTCTGAAGGCAGCCTAATGCATGTTAGGCTGCCTTCAGACTGAGACCTCAACACTTGTCTGGTTAAATAAAGGTCAAAAATATGGCTGGTCACAAGGTCAATCTGATTGAATTTTTGCACCAGGAGTGGCAAAAATCACCTAACGTGAAACAGCTGTGGAGAGCATGTGAAAGTTGTGATTCCACTGAAAAATGATTTCTGGATTCAGTACTGTTTTGTCTAAAAACTAATATAATCTTGTTTCTTTGCATTTTTGAGCTCTGAAACTGCACATTTCCTCCGGTTCTGACATTTACTCGTGCTTTGCAAAAGAATGCTCTGAATTTGTGCCGGCGCTTTGGTGTGGGGGATAAGCGTGCGGCACATATTGAGGCTGGGCCTCTCTGCAGGCGTCGCGGGTTCGCGTCCCAGACCCGACGAGCTGTTTCTGCAGTGTCTTCCCTCTCTCTACCCGTTTCGCCCTCTCCCTCTACAATAAAGGCCACTAGAGCCCAAAAAATGTAAAAAAAATAAATAAATAAATAAAAGAATGCTCTGAATTAAAATAATTTATTTGAATTTGGAGTAAACTATAGGTCAAAATAGGTCATAAAATAAAGTTGATTTTTTTTACAAATAGTAAAATCAGAGATTTATTTTCACACGAAGCTTTTGCGCAGCCGTCTGTCTAGTTATACAGTATTGGATGGTGGTGTGTGTGTGTGTGTGTGTGTGTGTGTGTGTGGGGGGG
>JBBPBX010003150.1:0-17389 GCA_038048925.1 Garcialebias charrua | reverse complement strand
TTTAGAGATTATTTCCCCTCCTGGCTTTAATTATATTATTACAACCTGACTGCGTAAATCTGAGCAAAGTGTGATGTTCTCCCAAAATGCATCCCCATCCCTCCATTTTTTTCTTCTTCACCTCTATAGTTATTTTAAATGTGTTCAATTATGAATAATTTGTTGCTGTAGAGAAGGGTTATTCAACTGGCGGCCCGGGGGCCAAAATCAGGCCCACAGGTGAGAGTTTGGTTCATTTTTAAATAAAACTGCATTTCAAACCGTAAAACAAATTTAATTAATGACAATGGCCCCTGAGCTCTTGGCTTAAACTGTGGCTCCCTGAGTGATTTACAGGTAGTCCTCGGGTTACAACGGTCTCGAGTTACGACGTTTCGTGGTTACGACGCATCTCCCATTTACTATGAAAAGCCTTATTACGAGTTACGCAGTTTTACGTCATAAACGTTGTGACGCAGCGGCGGAACTGTACTGTACTGTACTGTGAACGCAGTTTTACGTCATAAACGGGATACGGAATACGGCGGATGGACCAAGGAATCCCATAGGCCATTAACTCTTTTTGCCCTTCATTATGGCTCCAAAACGTATGAGTTTTTTGATAATTATGTAGGGTACTGTGTTAAGATAGGCTAAGAGCTTGGTAATACAGTACTGTACATTCATAGTTCGTACTTACGTCGAAAGTCTATTTACGCCGCCGCGTAGGAACGGATCTACGTCGTAAGTCGAGGACTACCTGTCATGGCTCGAGGGTGATTTCTTCAACAGAACAATTAAAGTTATACAAACAATTACAGATGCTCATTACTAAACAGAAAAAACTAAATAGTTATCTTGAACTATATCAAGTGCGGTTTGAAAGCTACCCCAGGAGTTTCCCACACACTGTATATCAACAGGTACCGTATTTTTTGCTGTATAAGTCACTCTTTTTTCCACATAATTTGCATGCCCAGTGACTTATACTGTACGCTGAAGCAACGTTTTTTTTTTTCATAAACCAATTTTAGGCTGAAATATGACCGTTTTCATTCATTCTGACTGAAAACATTGAACACTACCATTTTCAGCCACTAGATGGCACTCGCAAGTAAGGCATGCCGTTGTATCATGTAATAGATTTTTGGCACAACACCGGCCCACGTTTTGTCAGCGGTGACACATAATAGATGCTACATATACGGCAAAGTGACATATTTGTGATTTTTCCACTTCATTAGACATTTTTGGACTGATGCGACTTCTACGTCGGTGCGACGTGTATGGTGGAAAATACGGTAATTCTGAAATTATAATCATTATAATGAGATACTATCTCGTTAATTTGAGATACAGGTAGTCCCCGACTTACGAGCGCTCTAACTTACGAGGATCCGGACTTACGAGCTGGCCAATTTTGGGAAAAAACGCAAAAAATACTGAGTTTTTCTGTGTTTTTTCACCACAGTTCGTTAGCTAAACATGTGGACACACGTTTCCGATCATTTTTATGCACTCATAAGCAGTTTTTCGATGAAAAACGAGTGTTTGTAGTCGCGCTAGCGAAACCGTTCCAACTTACGAGCGAAAATTCCGGACTTACGAGACACGTGGCGGCCGTTCCAAGTTACGAATTTTCGCTTTACGAGCGCCTCGGAGGAACGGAACTCGCTCGTAAGTCGGGGACTACCTGTATTATGTCATTATACATGTAATGAGATAGTATCTCAAATTAATTAGATAGTATCTCAAATTAATGAGATAGTATCTCATAACAATGAGATAGTATCTCATTATAATGAGATCGTATCTCAAATTAATGAGATTGTATCTCATTATAATGAGATAGTATCTCATTATAATGAGATTGTGCTGCCTTTTGTTAAAAGACAGAAATTTAAAGTTATAACTAGTTTAAGTAAATGCATGGTAGAAACATAGAAGATGTTTGGGTTTTAAATTCTGGTCAGAGTGGCTCCTCTCTCCCTTGAGAATATCGTTTTACATGCTGCACGCTAGGAGTGAGCACTCTTGCTTAAGGTACAATCTTTGACGTATCAGGACAAGTTGGTCAAAAACGGCAGTTAACAGCAGTTAAGATAACTCATAGCGCTAAATATGCTCTTACCACTTGTACCTTGGAAGGTTTTCGTCTTTGTAAGTATTAAAACACCATTTAACGTGTTTGTAATATTGAGCTAAGTTGAGTTAAGCTATTGTATTGTTTAAGCGTGGTGTGTATATTGTTGGCATGTATTATTCAGTTGTTTTTCTTTTCTGTACATTTCAGTTACAAAAACTTACAAAGTAAAGAAAGTTCAAGAAGTCTTCAGTAAAATCAAGAAAGCAAGCTTGAGTGGGGACTTTTTTTATTATTTACTTTTTGTTAGCTGGCTGTCTAGCCTCACATAGTCACGTGTCGTGAGGACAGCACAGTAAAAAGACGTGTTACTCAGCGGGTTCAAGTATACAGAGCTACTTAAGCAACATGAGTCTTCGCTCGGGGAGAAGCTATCACAGAGACTACGATGCTGAGCAGTCAAGTGGAGCAACTGGCGATGAGCAACAACCAGAAGCTACCACTCAATCAGCTACAGGGGAGCAGCAACCACAACCATTCGACACCAGGTCACAGGTATCCAGAGCACCCACCAGGCAGTCTCATCGAACGTCTTCATCATCAACAGGTTCTTCAGCTGCGAGGGCCTACGCTAAAGCTCAAGCAGCACGTGCGCAACTAGCCTTCGCTAAAAAAGAAGCTGACATAATGAAACAAAAAGCTGACATGATGAAGCAGAAAGCTGAACTAGATGCAGATCTACATGTCCTCCAGTGTCAAAAAGCAATAGCTGCAGCTGAAGCAGAAGCCACAGCTTATGAAGAAGCAGAGAATCAGAGCGGGGAGCTCTGTAGAGAACTCTGCGTTGAAGCGGAACCTAACAGCCCTGCGCAGCGAACGAGTGAATATGTTCAACAGCAGTGTGAGTTCTTTCCTGACACTCAGCACACTGAAGAACAGCCTCATGAAAGAAATGACCATGCCCAAAAAATACAAGGCAGTGCACAGGTAGCCAATCCTGTCGCAGTCAACATTCAAACAAACCCACTATCAACAAACAGTGTAATTAAACAGGAGCCGACTGTGCACACATGCTCAACAAACAATACTCAAGATTTTGCAAAATATCTCATCCGCAAAGAATTAGTGAGTACAGGTCTTCTACAATTCGATGACAAACCTGAAAATTATTGGGCATGGAAAACCTCATTCATCAGCACCACCAAAGACCTAAGTCTGTCTCCAAGAGAAGAATTAGATTTATTGACAAAATATTTAGGTCCAAAGTCATCTGAACAGGCAAAACGCATTCGTGCTGTACACGTCCTCAATCCTGCGGCAGGTTCCGAGAGGATCTGGCAACGCCTTGAAGAGTGTTATGGTTCACCCGAGGCTATTGAGGACGCACTTTTAAAAAAAGTAGAAGACTTTCCCAAGCTGACAAACAAAGACAATGTTAAACTGCAAGAGCTCGGCGACATCTTAATGGAGCTTCAGTGTGCTAAACAAGATGGTGGCCTGCCTGGGCTTGCATACCTAGACACAGCTCGAGGAGTCAGACAAATAGTTGAAAAGCTTCCTTTCAACTTACAGGAAAGATGGACAACTGTAGGAACGCAGTACAAAGAGACTCATAGGGTGTCATTTCCTCCTTTCACAGTTTTCACACAGTTCATCCAGCAGCAGGCAAAAATGAGAAATGACCCTAGCTTTGCAATATTCAATCCTAACAGCCATTTCCTTTCTCACGCAGAAAAACTGAAACCAAACAGTCAAAAAACTACTGTTTCTGCACATAAAACAGAGATCACAGCAGAGTCTAAGCAAAGGAGTCCAAATGAATTGGAGGAACCAGATCGCCAGTGCCCAATCCACAGAAAACCACATCCGCTCAAAAAGTGTAAGCTTTTTAGAAATAAACCCATTGAGGAAAGAAAGACCTACTTGAAAGAGCATCACATCTGCTACAGGTGCTGTGGATCTGTCAGACATCTTGCAAAAGACTGTAAAGTAGCAGTTAAATGCATAGAGTGCGACAGTTCAAAACACTTATCAGCAATGCATCCTGGTCCCTCTTGCACTCCAGAGAGCACAATACAAGAAAACAATGACAGTGAAGAGCAAGTAGACAACTCAACCTCAGTTGTCTCAAAATGCACAGAGATATGTGGACAAGGTGATAGTCCACGCTCATGTTCTAAGATCACTCTAGTCAAAGCATATCCTGCTGGCCAAAAAGAAAGAGCTATTAAAATGTATGCTGTACTAGACGAACAGTCAAATAGGTCACTAGCAAAGTCAGAGTTTTTCAGCCTTTTTGATATTGAGTCCAGTCCTATTCCTTACACATTAAAGACTTGCTCTGGAAAAGCACAGACATCAGGAAGGAGAGCTGCAAACTTCTTCATCGAGTCCATGGATGGAAAGATCAGCCTCCAGCTACCTCCTCTGATAGAATGCGACTCTGTTCCAGATGACAGAGGTGAAATACCCTCTCCTGAGATGACGCAGCATCACCCACATCTACTCAAAGTTGCAGACAAAATCCAACCTGTCGATCACGATGCTCCTATCCTTTTACTGTTGGGCAGGGACATCCTCAGGGTTCATAAGGTACGTGAGCAAATCAACGGGCCCAACAATGCACCTTATGCCCAGAGGCTAGACTTAGGTTGGGTTATTGTGGGAGAAGTGTGTTTAGGAAACGCTCATGGTCAGTCAGAGGTCAACGTTTACAGAACACAAACCTTAGATAATGGCCGTGCATCCTACTTTGAGCCCTGCCCAAACATAATTCATGTTAAAGAGAATTATGGGGCTCCTTTAAACACTGCCTGTGACACGGATAGTTTGGGACACACTGTGTTTGTTAGGTCTGAGTATGATGACAAACAAGCTATGTCAATTGATGACAAAACATTTCTAACAATAATGGACAATGAAGTCTATCAAAACCAAGAGAACAGCTGGGTGGCACCCTTACCTTTTTGCTCTCAGAGAAAAAAGCTGCCTAATAATAGAGGACAAGCCCTCAAACGCCTTTCATCACTGAGAAAGACTTTAGCAAAGAAACCAGAATATTTGCCCACTTTACAAAGTCGCCGCAAATGGATGGAAACCAGACCTAATGTCAAAAAAGGAGATGTGGTCCTGCTAAAAGACTCAGGCTAGCAGGAACGAGTGGCCCATGGGACTGGT
Organism: Garcialebias charrua; assembly: GCA_038048925.1. Lineage (NCBI taxonomy): Eukaryota > Metazoa > Chordata > Actinopteri > Cyprinodontiformes > Rivulidae > Garcialebias > Garcialebias charrua. The sequence continues at coordinate 12,150 of JBBPBX010003150.1, read as the reverse complement.
GGTGAGGACTTTTACCAGCAGAGACACAAAAGTCCGCAAAGTAGAAGTACGAATTGTACAAAATGGGACTGTTAAAGTATTCTTAAGACCAGTTTCAGAGATTATTGTTTTACTTTCAGAAACCGAGTGATTGTCATTTGATGCTAAATGACCAAGTGAGTTTCAAATATGTAATATTGTTTGTTGTGATAGAATGTGATTATATCAAGCGGGGAGTGTGCTGCCTTTTGTTAAAAGACAGAAATTTAAAGTTATAACTAGTTTAAGTAAATGCATGGTAGAAACATAGAAGATGTTTGGGTTTTAAATTCTGGTCAGAGTGGCTCCTCTCTCCCTTGAGAATATCGTTTTACATGCTGCACGCTAGGAGTGAGCACTCTTGCTTAAGGTACAATCTTTGACGTATCAGGACAAGTTGGTCAAAAACGGCAGTTAACAGCAGTTAAGATAACTCATAGCGCTAAATATGCTCTTACCACTTGTACCTTGGAAGGTTTTCGTCTTTGTAAGTATTAAAACACCATTTAACGTGTTTGTAATATTGAGCTAAGTTGAGTTAAGCTATTGTATTGTTTAAGCGTGGTGTGTATATTGTTGGCATGTATTATTCAGTTGTTTTTCTTTTCTGTACATTTCAGTTACAAAAACTTACAAAGTAAAGAAAGTTCAAGAAGTCTTCAGTAAAATCAAGAAAGCAAGCTTGAGTGGGGACTTTTTTTATTATTACTTTACTTTTTGTTAGCTGGCTGTCTAGCCTCACATAGTCACGTGTCGTGAGGACAGCACAGAGATCGTATTTCAAATTAATGAGATCGTATTTCAAATTAATGAGATTGTATCTCATTATAATGAGATCGTATCTCATTATAATGAGATCGTATCTCAAATTAACGAGATTGTATCTCATTATAATGAGATCGTATCTCATTATAATGAGATAGTATCTCATTATAATGAGATCGTATTTCAAATTAATGAGATCGTATCTCAAATTAACGAGATTGTATCTCATTATAATGAGATACTATCAATGAGATTGTATCTCAAATTAATGAGATAGTATCTCATTATAATGAGATACTATCTCATTATTTTGAGATACGATCTCAGATAGTATCTCATTATAATGAGATCGTATGTCAAATTAATGAGATTGTATCTCATTATAATGAGATCGTATCTCAAATTAATGAGATAGTATCTCATTATAATGAGATACTATCTCATTAATTTGAGATACAATCTCATTGATAGTATCTCATTATAATGAGATACTATCTCATTATTTGGGATTATTTTTTGCTATTTTTTTAATAGAGTGGCGGAAATGAGCTTCCATAATTGTGGCAGCCATCTTGAATTAGATCCACTCAAAATATCAGTTTCCGGATAAATTCAACAATTGTGTACTAAAACTTTTAGTGATTCGTGAGATATTGTGCTAACAGACGGACAGTGTTGAAAAATATGGCACGATGTGAAGCGTTCAGAGACTGTGTTGGGGATCACTCTCAGCTACTACCACCTCAAACTGGCTGAGTTTCATGCGTTTCTTAGAATCAGTTGGCTGTGGCAGCCATCTTGAAATGGGAGTTTCTCCAAAAACATTGTTTTTAGATATATTCAGATTAGGCATTAACAGTTTAAACAAAGTCCACAGTGGTTTGTGAGATATTTTGCTAACAGGCAGACACAGTTGACTCCAATCGTCCCTGACGGAGTTTTACCACCGGATGTCGATCAGCTGAAGCTCGGAGCGTGTGTTGGGGATCACTCTCAGACACTTCCACACTAAAGTTCAGACTTACAGACTTTCACTTTTTGCTGTTGGCCTAGCTGTGGCGGCCATCTTGAATGGAGCTGACTCCAAAAAATCAAACACTTGTAGATGTGCACCCAATGGGAGCTGTATTGGAATCCATCCAGTGTTCCAGATATTTTGCTAACACTATAACAGATTCCAGCAGCAGGCCTTGTAAGGTCATTGTCACAAATCAAAAAATCGCCCAGACGTGTTACCCGGCTTTGCGGCTCGGTTTTACTCGGTTCCTCTAACGGACAAGGTAAAGGATGGAGAGCAGACCTCTCCCTCTCCTCTGGCAGCTCGCATGACATGAGCCTCTTTTTCTAATTCACTCAGCAACAAGAAAGGGGAAAGCACAGCGCAGGGCTACCGAAGCGCTCGTTTAATTCCCTTTTATTGACTCGACACAAAGACGCTCCATAAAACGTTTGCTCGCGACACGTTTCGGTCTGAAGCTCATTTCGTTTTTTTTTTTTTATTCTTTGAGGTCCAAAAGATCCTACGAAGCTTAGATTTCCCAGAGATTGTCTAAAACTGCAGTTGATAAAATACTTAAAAGTCCAATACGCTGTGCAAATAAAGGCTCAGCTTCCCCCGAAGAAATGCACATCACCAAGATTCAAGATGGCCGCCCCAACCATCCACCACAGCCACGTCTTGTCTTAACACTTGAGGTGCAGGTTGAGGATGACTCTGAGACACTTGAACTTTACCTCATTTCCTGTCATTTAGAGTACGTTTTGGCCATTTTTGTTTTTCCAAATAGCTGTGGCGGCCATCTTGAATTGGATTGACACCACCAGATGCGGATTGACCGACAAACAGAAAGTGTTGACTCCAAGAGTTAATGTGTCATTGTCATCATTGTATGTTCCCACACAATGGCACTGGCTCTCTGCATGTAACGCATCCACCACCGAGAAACACCACCACCACGAGCCAAACGTTTTAAATCATGATTTGTTGAAATACTTGAACACAGCGGGACGAGAATTGCACCGAGAAACGTACAGAAGCAAAATGGATCACAATACAGGTAGTCCTTGGGTTACGACGGTCTCGAGTTACGATGTTTCGTGTTTACAACGTATCTCCCACTTACTATGAAAAGCCTTATTTCAAGTTACGCAGTTTTACGTCATAAACGTTGTGACGCAGCAGCGCAGCGTCGGAAGAATACAGTACTGTACTGTGAACGCCGTTTTACGTCGTAAACGGAATACAGCGGATGGACCGAGGACGACGGCGTCACCAACATCCCAGTAGGCCATTAACTCTTTTTTCCCTTCATTATGGCTCCCAAACGTATGTGTTTTTTGATAATTATGTAGGGTACTGTGTTAGGATAGGCTAAGTGCTTGGTAATACAGTACTGTACGTATATGGTGCAGTATGTACGTATGTCCGACTTACGTCGAAAATCGGTTTACGCCGCCGCCTAGGAACGGATCTACGTCGTAAGTCGAGGACTACCTGTAGTGTGAATTTTTCAAAAACGTTCTAACAATAATTAAAAATAAGCCGCAGGTGATTGTTGTAACAACCGTAAAGTGACATAAAACAAAATAAATCAGTAAATTAAAGTCTTCAACAACAAAAATCTCTCGTACTTCACTGTGAGACGGTCTGAGGCTGCAGAGCAGAACCCCCCTCAGAAAGACTGATTTAGGTCATCCGTGCCACCTTTGTGCACGTTGTGCTCTGGTTGGACTTTAAGTCAAAGGTTTATCGTGCACTTCGCTCCAATCTGACGCTCATCCAATCCTGCACCGTGTCCTAAAGCCCCGGCCCGACTCGCCTAAATTGAAATATCATATTAAGTTTATAAAACAATACCTGAGAAGAATTACATGGAGGTCTAATCCTAAAAGGGCATGATTGAAAAGGGATTAGTGGTGGTGGGGGTGGGGGGTTAGTGGATTTGCACTTTGCTCACCGACTGAGAGCCGCCTGCCTCGAGTTGATTGTGCATCGGTGCCGGCCCGTTCAGATTTACGTGACACAGCGAACGATTTGGGATTTACTTTCTTAGCAGGCGCTGTCCAGATCTGTGCTGCGTGTGTGTCCGCCGTGAAGTCACGCCTCGGCGCTTTCGGCTGCTTTTCTGAGGGCTGGCGCCTTCCTTTGGCTGAGGTTTCCAACAGACGGGGGCGAGAACAAATATTGTTTCTCATTGAAACTAGAGAAATTAAATGTCTTGTGAGAATTCAGTGTGAATGCTTATTACTGAGGAATTTGAGGAAAAACAGCTGAAATTAGCTAAAAACTTTCTGAATTGTTTTTACCGTATTTTCCGCCCTATAAGTCGCATTAGTCCAATTATGTCCAATAAATTGGAAAAAAAATCTATAAATATGTCGCTTAGCCCTATAAGTCGCATCTATTATGCGTCACCGCTGACGCGTCGCGTATGTTACGCGTCACCGCAAATAGCCACAGGAGCGTGTACGGTAAGACTTTAACAAGATTAACACTTAAAAACAATTATTTGTTTGCTGGAAATTATAGCAAAGGTGTGTCTGAGCTGAACTTTTCCTTAATAAATGCACATACGGGTCAAATCAGCTGAATAAAAAATAATAATTTTGCTATGTCTGTGCTGCGAAGCGTGCACGCGCAGCGAGCGGTTGCACTTCTTTTCTTTAAAATTTAACAAGATTAACCCCTAAAATATATATTTGTTTGCTGACATTACAGTGAAAGTGTTTCTGAGCTTAACTTTTCCTTAATAAATGCACGTAATCGTCAAATCAGCTGGATTTAAATTGTTTCGCTTTGACGGTCTTCCAAACGGTCGCGCGCGCTGCGAAAATAAATTATAAATAAATTGAATTTTCACTCAAACATCTCCTAAAGATCTAAAAAAGCTAAGTCTGGTCCTCTGGACATTAATCCAGAGGACCAGACTTAGCTTTTTTAGATTTTTCTACCTGGATTATTGAGCATGCATCAGGGTATCTCCTAAAGATAACTTGCAAATGTTCATCCAGTGATTACTTTCTGTAAGTTTCATCAAAATCTGTCCTGTGGTTCTTGAGCTATTTTGCTAACAAACACTTCAGACCTCCAGAGAGCAGGAGGCCGTGCTGCGACAGAGTGAGTCTGACCACAGGAGTCTGCTGTCGGACAAATGAGCTGGGAACCGTCGGTGGACCCTAGTGGCCGAAAGTAGTACTGTGCCCCTAGCGGCCGAAAGTGGTACTGTTCCATTTTTTTCATCAGAATGAATGGAAACGGTCATATCTCAGCCAAAAATTTGTCTAAAAATATGGGAAAAAATCCCTAAATATGTCGCTTCGCCCTATAAGTCGTAGGACATGAAAATTAGTTTTAAAAAAACTGCGACTTATAGGATGGAAAATACGGTAGCTGAAATGGAAGAACATGCCTAAAATAGCAAGAGAAAGCAGAAAGGACACACTTGCTGTATTAGGTTTAAATAAGCAGAAATGAACACATGAATGTGGAAGTAACTAAAAAAAGTTACCACAAAACAGCTATATAATAGCTTAAATAGTAGAAACAGTTGAAACTAGCAGAAAAACGCTGAACGGAGCGCAAGAAGCTGAAATTAGCAGAAATAAGTTAATTTAGCAGAAATTACCACAAAAAGTTGAATTTATCTGAAAACAGCTAAAATTAGCAAAAAATCAGCTGAAAAGGTAGAACAAGTTTAAATTGGCAGAAGAAAGCAGAAAGGACTTGTTTACTGAAAGACGCAGAAATGCGCACAAAAAAGTTGAAATTATCTGGAAAAAGCTGAAATTAGGGAAAAAAAAGAAAAATAAAAAAGAACAGAAAACCAGCTGGAAAGTAGCTAAAATAGCAGAACAAAACTTAAATTACCAGAAGGAAGTATATGTAGAGAGCAAATTTTTTTCCTGAATTGGGCTGAAAAAAGTTTAAATGAAATGAGTGCAAAAAGAAAGTGGGATATGATGAAAAAGCTAAAATTAGCATTAAACAGCTAATAGTAGCTGAAAAAGAAAAAGCTGAAAGGAGCAGAAAAAGTTAGAATAAGTACACAAGTGTTGTAGTTAGCAGAAAGAAGAAGGAAGCACAAAATAGCTGAAAAACAGATGACATTAGCTAAAAAGATGCTAAAAAAATGGCTGAAAAGGTAGACCAACCTTAAATTAGCAGAGGAAAGCAGAAAGAACATGTTTGCTGAAAAAAGCTGAAATTAGCACACACAAAAAACCAGCTGGAAAGTACAAAGTAGCTAAAATAGCAGAACAAAACTACCAGAAGGAAGGGGAGAGAGCACATTTTTCCTGAATTGGGCTGAAAAAAGTTTATACAAAATGAGTACAAAAAGAAAGTGGGATGAGTTGAAAAAGCTAATTAAACAGCTAATAGTAGTCGGAAAAGAATAAGCTGAAATTGGCAGCAAAAGTTAGAAATACACAAGTGTTGTAGCAGAAAGAAGAAGGAAGCACAAAATAGCTGAAAAACAGATGACATTAGCTAAAAATATGCTAAAAAAATAGCTGAAAAGGTAGAGCAACCTTAAATTAGCAGAGGAAAGCAGAACAAACACATTTGCTGAAAAAAGCAGAAATTAGCACAAAAAAGTTAAAATTATCTGAAAAAAGCAGACAGCACACACAAAAAAACTGCTGGAAAGTAGCTAAAATAGCAGAACAAAACCTAAGATACCAGAAGGAAGTGGAGAGAGCACATTTTTGCAGAATAAGGCTGAATTTTTTTTAAATGAGTGCAACAAATATGGAATTAGCTGAAAAGGTTCAAATTAGCATAAAACAGCTAAATAGTAGGTGAAACAGGAGAAAAAGCTGAAAGTAGTATAACAAGCTGAAATTAGCAGAAAAAAGTTAGAAGAAGCACAAAAATGTTGTTAGCAGAAAAAAGCTGAAGGAAGCACAAAACAGCTGAAAATGCAGCTGAAATTAGTTGAAAGTAGCTGAAAAAAGTTTTAATTAGCACAAGGAAGCCGAAAGAAGCTGAAGTGGAACAAAATGTGAAAGGAGCAGTAAAAGGTTGTAAACACATCTAAAGATCTAAAGGATGTAAACTGAGCTCATATGTTCTATGAGGGGAAAAAAGTGGCAGAAAAGGCTAAATATTTCAAAAAGCTAACGTTGCACCATTACCAAAAGTCATGGCAGGATTGTTAAAAGAGTTTTGATTCACGATTTGTTTAAATAGTTTGAAAACATTGGACAAGAGTCTCGCCAAAAAGAAAAAAGGATCACAGCAGAGTTCATGAACGTTCACGCTTTCGTTACTGTCGAGGAACAAACGCACGAGCACAACCGGCGCTGGGGCGGAGCTATTTTGGGCTTTAGCCACATGGGTCAGTTCTTGTTCCTAATGATAATGATGACAAACAGTCCGTCATTAACTTCTGTCAATAATATATTCCTAATCCGTCTTCGCAGGATATGCTGACAGAAGTATTGGTTACTGGAAGTGACTGGAACTGAATCTGACCAGCTAATTCTGGGAGTTCATTATGAATGAGAGGCCACGATTAGATCCTGCCTGACACCAGAGTCCAGACGGGTTCCACTAGCAAATAACTGAATCCTGAGGAAATGCACAATATTTCTAGTTTCTATACGATGCTTTGAAATAATACAGGTTGTCCTCGACTCACGGCAATTTGGAGTAATGAACGCATAAAAAAATATGATTTTTTTTAAATGTGATTAAATGTTCTTAATTTCATGTGTACAGCACCTTGTTGCAGCGGTGGTTGTTTTAAATGGCTTTATAAATAAAGTATTAATATTATTATTATTATTTTGAAGCAGATTACGCAGTTTCCGGCAGTGTCCAGCAGTGTTTGGCGGTGTTCGGCAGTGTTCGGCAGTTTAGCCAGTTAGCTCCGGCCTCGAGAGCCGGCTTCGGACGGACCGTGTCCGATCAGAGGTTCCTGCGCTCGGGTACATGAGCAGGAGCTGAACGGTGGTTTTGTGGAGGGACAGATGGACGAAGGAAAATGACGCTGTGAACCGTGTGAAGCAGCAGACAGCGAGCTGGGCCGGAGAAGCAACGAGATAACATGCTATCAAGCCTAGCTGTAGGATGGACGGGTGTATGCTAACGCTCACCGGGGACACGGAGCCGATAGGCGGCGGAGCTCGCCTCGATGTCCGCCTGGCAGCCAGATGTTGGATTGTTACTGAGCTAACATGCTAAAATGCGGAGAAACAGCTGCGGCAGCCTTTTTGGAGGGCCTAACATGCTAACACCGAGGGGCTAACGCTAACGCGGCGTAGCTTGTTGGATGAGCACCGCGGAGAAACGGCTCTCAGTAAGTTATAAACTCTTTTCTTCTAAAAATTTAACCCTGAGAGTACCGGGACTTTTTTTAAGAGTAAGGTGCGTTCCGGAACTTATTTTCGTCTTCTTCACTTGAAAGACCCATGGCAGACGGCATAATTTCCCCCTGACTGGATTTCAAGACAGAGCAATGCATCTTCTCGATAATAAAACATCTTTGGTGGAGCGCGTCATTTGGCCAATCACAACCTCAGGACAGACGGGGGGAGGAGACAACAGCGAAATCTGTTAAAAAACAAACAAACTCTGCAACGCGACAGAGCGCGAGGGAGGCGGAAGTAGAACAGGCAGTGTTTCTTGACGATACGAGAGAACCCAGCTGATGAAAACATGACAGAGTCATAAACTAACTTCACCACGGTGTGTATGAAGGAACAGCTGCAGGCAAGTCTCTACATTAAACCACATCTATCACTAAATCAGAAACAGTAAAAACCCCTCCTAAATTCACTGTTGGTGGTTATTAAAATGTCACCTGTTCATTGGGTAAAGTTAATATTTTTATACATGCAGTTGAGTGTCACCATTGTTTAGTAAAATGGCATGTTGTGTTACAAATAAAACTAAATAAAAATTAACAAAATAAAAGTCAATTGCACCCCTAAAGCCACTGTGATAAAGTGTCACATTAATTTAATTATAGCCACAGGAGTGAGTTTAAAAACAGGATGATGTCTATATGATCTAGTTGAATGAGGTGTCTCTAAAATATCCTGATTCATGATCAATAATAATTTAAACAATTTTTTAATCTGTCCACAGGACCTGACTTTATTTTGTTAGATGTCTCTAAAATAGTTATTGAATCAAGTGTTTACATGTAGGTAAACATAGATGTTTAACAACTTGTTAAAATACACCAGAATGCAGGAAATGGCTTCTACTTTATTCAAAATTTCTGGCAAAACATCTTCACCAGCATATTTAAGAAATGAGTTTTTACTTTTAGTAAGTATGTTTTATTTATATAGCACATTTCACAGACATGAGAGTCACATACTGTAGTGCTTTACAAAAGGAAAAATAAAATCTTAAAATCACAGAAGTACTATACAAAAAGGTAAAACATAACAAACTCTAAAATCAATGTACAAAATTAACCAAAAGCCTGTCTGAAGAGATAAGGGAGGGTACCGGCACTTATTTTTTTCCACTTAAAGCACTGTATATATATATATATATATATATATATACAGCAAACCCCCGACCTACGACCCCATCGACCTGCGAACCACGGGACCTACGAACGTATCATATTTAATAAAAATATGAAATTACTGTATTAAAAAAAAAAAAAAAAATTTTTTTTTTTTTTTATTATTTTTTTGTGTTTAAATGTTCTTAATTTCATGTGTACATCACTTTGTTGCAGCTGTGGTTGTTTTAAATGCTTTATAAATAATAATTATGATAAAAAATGATCATTTCTGATCATTTTTGTCATGATTGCGCAATAATCGTGCAACTTCCGGTCATAACAGGAAGAAGGTCGGTCATAACAGGAAGAAGGTCGCCAGTCACCGGAGGCCAGCCATCTTAGGGTTAGTCACGGCTACAGGCAGCAAAGTTTGGAAGACTTGTTGATCAGGATTGCCTCATATGGATTAATTACTATCTGGAATCGCTCTGTGAGCTCTGTGGACGTCTCAGGCGGAGAAGCAGCTGCAGAATGATGGCCGATTGGGCCGCACCGCCGCTCCAACACCAGCTCATGGCCTGGCTAGCAGAAGCTAACACAGGCCTCGAGAGCTAACACAGGCCTCGAGCAGCTCCCGTGGTTTGCTCGTCGCGCTGCTCGGCCTGATAACAACAACGCATGGCAACCTAAGATGTCGGCTATGACCATCTCAAAGTAAGAAAATATATTTTTATTTATTCTGTAAATGTGAATAGCAATGTTTAACATTACAGTACACTACTGTACATGCTTAAATGTGTGCGCGCGCTCCGTTAGCATGATAAATAAAGGTTGAATGAATGAATGAATTTTTTTTTTAAAATAATTTTCACCCCCTACCTACGAACGGATCGAGCTGCGAACGGTTCTTAGGTCCCAAACTCGTTCGTAGGTCGGGGGTTACCTGTATATATATATATATATATATATATATATATATATATATATATATCCATCCATCCATCCATCCATTTTCTTCCGCTTATCCGGGGTCGGGTCGCGGGGGTAGCAGCCTAAGTAGGGAGGCCCAGACTTCCCTCTCCCCAGCCACTTGGAGCAGCTCCTCTGGGGGAATCCCAAGGCGTTCCCAGGCCAGCCGAGAAACATAGTCCCTCCAGCGTGTCCTGGGTCTTCCTCTGGGTCTCCTCCCGGTGGGACATGCCCGGAACACCTCACCAGGGAGGCGTCCAGGAGGCATCCTAACCAGATGCCCGAGCCACCTCAACTGGCTCCTCTCGATGTGGAGAAGCAGCGGCTCTACTCCGAGTCCCTCCCGGATGACTGAGCTTCTCACCCTATCTCTAAGGGAGAGTCCAGCCACCCTGCGGAGAAAACTCATTTCAGCCGCTTGTATCCGAGATCTTGTTCTTTCGGTCATAACCCAAAGCTCATGACCATAGATGAGGGTGGGAACGTAGATCGATCGGTAAATTGAGAGCTTTGCCTTTTGACTCAGCTCTCTCTTCACCACGACAGACCGGTACAGCGCCCGCTTCACTGCGGACGCTGCACCTATCCGCCTATCGATCTCACGCTCCAGTTTTCCCTCATTCGTGAACAAGATCCCGAGATACTTAAACTCCTCCACTTGGGTAAGGACCTCCTCCCCGACCCGGAGAGGGCACGCTACCCTTTTCCGGCTCAAGACCATGGCCTCGGATTTGGAGGAACTGATCCTCATCCCGGCCGCATCACATTCAGCTGCAAACCGCTCCAGCGAAAGCTGTAGATCACGAGCTGATGAAGCCAATAGGACCACATCATCTGCAAAAAACAGAGAAGCGATTCTAAGGCCACCAAAACGGATCCTCTCAACACCTTGGCTGCGCCTAGAAATTCTGTCCATAAAAGTTATAAACAGAATCGGTGACAAAGGGCAACCTTGGCGGAGTCCAACTCTCACCGGAAACGAGCCTGACTTACTGCCGGCAATGCGGACCAAGCTCTGACACCGGTCGTACAGGGACCTAACAGCCCATATCAATGGGCCTGGTACCCCATACTCCCGGAGTACCCGCCACAGAACCCCCCGAGGGACGCGGTCGAATGCCTTTTCCAAGTCTACAAAGCACATGTAAACTGGTTGGGCAAACTCCCACGCACCCTCCAGGACCCTGTTGAGGGTGTAGAGCTGGTCTAGTGTTCCACGACCAGGACGAAAACCACACTGCTCCTCCTGAATCCGAGGTTCGACTATCCGACGGACCCTCCTCTCCAGAACCCCTGAATAGACCTTACCAGGGAGGCTTAAGAGTGTGATCCCTCTATAGTTGGAACACACCCTACGGTCCCCCTTTTTGAATAGGGGAACCACCACCCCAGTCTGCCAATCCAAGGGAACTGCCCCCGATGTCCACGCGATATTGCAGAGTCGCGTAAGCCAACACAACCCCACAACATCCAGAGCCCTAAGGAACTCAGGACGAATCTCATCCACCCCCGGAGCCTTGCCACCGCGGAGCTTTTTAACCACCTCGGCGACCTCAGCACCAGAGATTGGAGAGCCCGACCCAAAGTCCCCAGGCTCCGCTTCCTCAGTGGAAGACGTGCCAGTAGGATTGAGGAGGTCTTCGAAGTATTCCGCCCACCGACTCACAACATCCCGAGTTGAGGTCAACAGCACGCCATCCCCACCATAAATGGTGTTGGTCGCGTACCGCTTTCCCCCCCTGAGACGCCGGATGGTGGACCAGAATCGCCTCGAAGCCGTACGGAAGTCATTCTCCATGGCCTCTCCGAACTCCTCCCACGCCCGAGTTTTTGCCTCAGCAACCACCCGAGCCGCATGCCGCTTGGACTGCCGGTACCTATCTGCTGCTTCCGGGGTCCCACAGGCCAAAAAGGCCCAATAGGACTCCTT
>JBBPBX010003149.1:60677-75659 GCA_038048925.1 Garcialebias charrua | reverse complement strand
TAAAGACCGTGTAAAGTGAATTTCAACATTTTCTTCAATAAACATTATAAATGTCATAATTGTAATCTTGTAAATGAGTAAAAAGTCTCAAAATTGTAGCTCAATTAATTTTGGAGTTATAGAGCAAACTGTGTATAAACATATTTCTGTTTCAGGATTTTTTAGGCGTGTTTTAAATGACCGCGTTTCGTCACGCGGTCCTCATTAGTATAGCCCCACCCCCTGCAGCTCCAGCCGTATAAATTCGCCTCGGTGGAGCCGTTCACTCGCGAATCGCAGATAGCATCAGATAGCAATAGCATAGATATTTTGTTCATTGTTAACTAGTAATGGTCAGGGCACCCGTACAAATCATAACATGTTTTATACCACGTGGTTTTATACCAAGTATCTGTAATGCCTGGATAGGTCAATGGATAAAGTGCTTGCCTTCTGTCCCAAACCCCACGGGTTCAAATCCCGCATGGTACAATTCTTTTTTTTTAAATTCATTCCAGATTAAAAACACACAAGAAAACTATTTACAAAAACAGCGTAACTCTTGGAAAAAGTAGCTGCTGTTACAGACAGAACTCAAATAAAAACAGAGCAGGTTTACTGGATCTCTGCTGCCTGCCTCTCCACCTCCACACAGTCAGCTCAGGGCAGGGGCAGGACACGAGCGCAGCTGCGCTGAAACCACGCCCACGCACTGACACGCCCCCAGCGTTCCAGGGCAAGGCAAAATCATGTTTTTTCATGATTTTTGAGACTTAATTTTATAAGGTAAACAATGTTTTTAATCAGTCAGATTTATATGGGTGATTAATAACACATATTTATGCCATGTGACAAACTAAAAACACACATTTAATTTCACTTTACACATTCTTTAAGTCAAACTAATGGATGGGAATACAGAGCTCCCTGGAATAGAAAGATAAAAATGCCAATTGGACAGATCAGTAGGCAACAGAACCACCAGACCCTCAGAACATATAGGCAAATTACTCCGTTTCTCACAAGTCTTTCTTTAAAGGACCACTTTCTTGTTTTCTTCTACGCTGTCCTCCTCTCATGAACCATCAGAGGCTTCAAAGGTCACAACAATGGACAAGCAAAGAAATGCAAAATGTCAAGACTCTTGCCAAAGTTCGGATGACTTAATGATGCAAGATTACACAACTAAAATCCTTAATTTTAGCTTTTGGTATGATCAAAACATTTGATCTAATATAAGAAATGAGGATTATTGTGAGCTCAGTGGATTAGATTGTGTTTGCATCTTTGCCTCTCATATTTTTAGCCTCCCTTTAGAAGTGGCAGAATAATTACACGTATAAGTAAAACAAATGATGATTAAATGCAAAAACCATTAAGATCTGCTTAGTTGTTTAGTATAAATACTGCAAAGGGAGAAAAGAACACAGCAAATGAAAGGTCAGTGTGACTGAAGAGCCCTGACAAAAGATGGGTTTTATAATTTCACTGAAGACAGTAGCTTTGAAACTGTGATATTTCTTTCCAAAGTCCCCCTTGACTTATTTATTTGAGCATCACAGTTTATTAAATTTTATCTTAGTGACCTACAGTTGTTAGAAAACAAGTTCTAGGCAGGACGAGTTGGTAGAATCTGGTTTTGAAACACTACACCTTAATTATTTAGATCCATTTTTCTTCTCTACATTCCCTTTGGATCAATAAACTCAGTACAGCATGAGTACGGAGATTGCACTATCGCAAGACCAATCTAAGGAAGTTTTTTCAACATGTCCAATAATTCTCAGTCAGGTCAGGTCATCTGGACAGTTTCTTTATTTTATAGAGATGATTTGCCCTCTATCTGGAGGGCTTCATCAGTTAGGGCCAATGAGACACAGAAGGCATGGTCTCATTTCCTTAATCTTTTTGCACTCCACCTTGCTTTAAGCTACAGGTCCCTTGCATGTGATTTAACTGTCCAGCTGGAGCTTGTTTCCTGTCCAGGGCATCGCTACAAGGTTGGATCCTGCTTATTGCTTGTTTAGTCTGGTAACCTGAAACTTTTTTTTACCTTGTTAAGAACAGCTTATGGTTGTTATTTGTTATGCTGTCTAGCCTGTTTAGTTTGCTAAGTGACAAACACAGTTGTGTTGTTGAGCATGAACTTTGGTGGACAGTTGTCTTACTTTATTGTCCTAACATGGTGCCATAGAAGAGCAAGAAAAGACTCATGACCTCTAGCAAAGCTAGCAAGGTGGGAAGCCCTGCTCATCTCCATGTCCGAGCGCATGCAGACGTTTCCTGCACAAATCTAGTCCAGTGTATCTCGGCATGTTACATGCTAAGGCTGCACTTATCTACCCGGAGTCATGTGCACTTTGTAGTTGACTCCATGAGTCAACTCTGGAAAGACGGGTGGGATTCCTGACTAAAATTTTGGAAAATTATTTAAAAGAATTTGCAGCCAGAGACTTGTTGCTGTCCAAGCTTCTCGAACCAATTGCAGAATTGGGAGTCTGAGGAGATGGAGGACAGTGCCATGGTGTTATCCTGAAGTGAGCAGATGGACAAGCTCCTTCTCGCCTGTGACATGGATGAGGACAGCCAGGTTTGACATGCAGACTATGCAGCAGGTGGTCAACGAGATGTCTCTGACCTCTGGTCTGACGCCCCACCTCGACAGCTTCAAACGAGAACTGCAGATAATTATTTTCTACCGAAACAGCAGATCTCGGTGAGATACAAACTACTAGTTTTATGGATTTTTTAGTAGCACTGATACAGTTCTGGGTATCCTCCAAGGCACCATTATCTGTCACACATTATGTCCTCTCCTCACCGTGGATGAAACATTGGTGGCCCACATGGCACCAAGCAGAACACATCAGCCAGCAAACACACTGTCCAGCAAGCAGTGTTGGTCCTCAGCAGCACAACTAAAGAAAATCTACTGTGCCCAGGGTCTCACGGTGCATGCCCTTATGGCCTCTATGCTGCAGGCATACCAAGCCAAAAAGCTACAGGAGCTGCAGGAGGCACTGCAGACCAGAGAAAGCTCTAATGGGCTTTTGGACCAGGTCTGCAGGATGGCTAATTTTATCCATCGGCTGTTCAGCACTGGAGCCATCACTCTTGGAAGAGGCATGTTGGAAGCAGTTGTGACTCATTCTCATGGAGCTGCCAGAGAGAGATCTCATGCCACTGCAGCTAAGAAGTGCAGCAGACTTTATACATTTTTAATTACCGGTAGGTAAAAATGGCACAATTAAATATTGATTCCTATTTATTTATTTACTTATCCAAATGATTGAATCAAGGTAAGCATGGTGTGAGCAGAGGTTTGTACAGTAGGTTGGTTCTGCTCATTCTCTGGTTTTCTGAGTCATGGTTGTTACCATGCAGCAAGTGAACCAACTGCTGTGAGGATACTAATAATAATAATAATAATGAATTCAATTTATAACGCACTTTTCATTAATGAAAATCTCAAAGTGCTGAAAATCTCAGTGGATACTGAGGCTCAGGCCTCACAAACAAACAAACAAAAACAAAAAATGAGTTTTTTTTCTCTCAAAGTTAAGGCATGGCATAGAAGAGAAGAGAAGTTCTTGCCTACAAAGCAAACAACCTCTGTTCAAATCCCACCTCAGATCAAAAACTGAGTAGGTATGTGGAATTGTAGCCTGGTTAAAACCAGACCCTTGTCCTTCACGTCGCTTCGTACTAGGGTCTGGGACTTCTCCCATAGACAACGATTTCTCCGGTAGATTTTTGACCGGACCAATCAGAGAACAGAAGGCGGAGTTTTGAACGACGTCGACTGACGTCGTCAGTTAAAATGGCTGCCGCCACGAAGGAATTTTCAAGAAAACAAGGTAAAAAACTATTATTTCTTTGCTGAGAAAAAATATATTTCTTAGCTGACGTTATATCAGAAGTGTTCCTGAGCTTAACAGTTCCTAAATCAATTCACGAAATGGTCAAATCTGCTGGATTTAAATTGTTTCGGTTTGACATTTTCCAAACAGCCTCGGGTGCGCTACGAAAATAAATGATAAAAAATCGAATTTTATCTCAAATGTTTCATCTAGGCCAACAGTCAGTAAATTAGAGCCATATAATTACACACTGGTAGCAGAAAAAATATCCACCGAGTGGTTTCTGAGCTATTTATCTGATAGCCTGGACCTCGCCAGGCTAAACTAACAAAACTCTGCCTTCTGTTCTCTGATTGGTCCGGTCAAAAATCTACCGGAGAAATCCTTGTCTATGGGAGAAGTCCCAGACCCTAGTACGAAGCGAAGTGAAGGACAAGGGTCTGGTTTTAACCAGGCTAGTGGAATTGTACATAATAGACTATGGTAATGCTCTCAATACATTGGTTGGTGTGTAAGAAAATATTAAGTATTTGAAAGAAAATATTTGAAAAATGAATTACAAATGTTAAGCTCTTATTTTATATATTTATTTAATTATAATTCTACCTCCCATCGTGTCAGTGCGGGTGAGTGACATGAAACTGGGGCAAGCAGAGAGAATGGGAGAGACGCATCTGCTGCCTGACTCAGGTCTGATTTATGCATCATGTGCTTGAAGAAGTTTTCAAGATCTTTCAGCCAAACTCCATGCTTTTTATTACTCTCCTAATTTATTTTGCATCATGTAATACCAACTTTTTGTAATTTGCTCGTCTTCTGCCCCAACTCTTCAGCAGGATTGATTCAAGCAAAGAAAATGAACTGTCTCAGTGACTGACCTAATAAGCATGATAAGGAACACATATGCATCAAGCTTCAGTCACAGAAAAGGCTAGTCTTTAAGCATTTTTTGTCTCTGCTTGGGGCACAGGTTAAGTTCTTGAACCACCTGAATTCAAACCCTGCCTTAACAACATCACAAAATGAACATTGCAAAAACAAATCATCTTCAGTTGAAGGTGGAAAGGACAACATTCAGCAGCATAATGTCACATTATATTCATCTAATTAAACATAGCACTAATATTAGGTTTGCACTGAAGCTGTGTTAAACAGCAGATGGCACATTGAAGATTTTAATTACTTAATATTTTCATGCTTTTCTCCGATAGAGGTCTGTCAATTCACTAATTACTGTAAATCGTATGTGCATTTATTTCTCTTAAGCCCCTTTCATAAGACAGCTCGGTCTGGACCTGATGCGTGTTCAGTCCTCCAACGAGCATTCAGAAAAAACACAAATGCGGATTGGCGAGTTAATTTTACTCGCCTCTGATGCGCCCCTGATCCGCCACTAGAGGTAGTGTCAGGGGCGCATCCGAGCCGGGCAGACCCACTTGTGAATGAAACCCGCGGATCCGCGCTCAGAATACAGATGACATCAGTGTGCAACCGCAGGATTAATCAACAGGCAGATTTATTAACAGGGGAATATTAAAATTGACACAAAACGACTACTTGTAAAAGTTAGTTTCACTTTTTTTCTCCTCTCTCGCAGCAGCACTGTGTGTGTGTGTGTGTGTGCGCGCGCGCTGTAGGGAGACGTCAGGGAGTTGTACATTTATTACTGAGTAAATATTAAAAATGACACGACACGACTACTTGTACACGTCTGACGTCTGTCCTACAATAAATGCGTCGCGGTCCAGTTCAGCTCAGCTCCACACATTTTTTGGAGCCAAGCTGCGGGTTCATTTCTGAACACGTTCATGTGAACGGGACCTACCTGCATTCAACTGTGGTCTTATGAATGACCGGGGGAGGGTTAAAGCCGGACTGGTCTGTGCGGCAATAGCAAAGATTTGACTTATGAAAGGGGCTTCATTTTGTATATGTTAGATATTTAAGCTTGTCAATATATAACTGTGGGAGTGGTGACGCAAAGTTTAGAGAAGGCAAGCCTGTAATCTGGAGGTCGCAGAATTTAATTCCCATACCAACAACAACATATTGTGTGGGAAAGGTGAATGACCCACATCTGCCTGCACCCTTGTCTGCCCCACTCTGAGCCCTTGAGCAACCTCTTATACCCTCATCTGCTTCATAGGTGCCTTGGTAGCAGCTCCCTGCTTTACACTTGATGATCTGCAGTTGCATCCAGATGGGTATGTGTTATAAAATGACTGCCAAGTCTTAGAACGAGTGAGCTCGGTATGACAGCCCTAAAAAGGTGATCAGTGAAGAGATAACTATAAAAATGCTACCTAGTAGGTTCTGACCCACATTATTGTCAAAAACTATAATGTAGTTCAAGTGTCTGAATGTCTATTTTTATAGAAAAATCAGTCACTCTGTTGAAGTCCTGTTTTGTGCTCACTGACAACTTCTGTGTGACATGGCCTTGTGTGAACCTTCATATAGCGTGAGTCACTGACATCTGAATTGCAAAATGTTTTGGGATACGCAGTTCATTACCAGATGTAAACAGAGGTCTAAGAGCTGTGCACCTCATTAGAAACAAATATGTAACATATTTATAACAACAAACCTGAAAAACCTCTGAGACTAAAGCACGTGACACAGTTTTTAGTCAACAGATGCTGTTCACATGGAAAACTTGACACAGAAAAATACATGATCAAAACAAATGGAATGTTTCAACACAAAGAAACAGTCCAAAGGACATGACTTAACTTTTTTGGATTTTTCTACCTGGATTCTTGAGCAATCTGGATATTTTATCAAAATTGTTAGCTCTAAGCTTTTGTGTATATTATCAACATTGCATTTCAACTTAAAATATTAACTGTTACTTCATCAATAGTTGCTCTCCAGTCCAGTGATCTCAGTTAAGTGTAACCAGAACTCACCAGAACCGGCAGTCAGAAGCAGGAGAAAAGTCAGTAAGAGTCCACAAGAAGGCAGCTGGCCCTGCATCCTTCTGCACCTGGAGACAGACATGAATAGACACAGGTGGAAGTGTGAGAACATAAAGGAAATCATTCCTTTGCCCTTGTGAAGATATTCCAGTATACACACTTGAATGAGTGGCTGATATAAAGTTTTTTCTTTTTGTTTTTTCTTTGTATTGTGACATTTGGGTGTAACGTGATGATTTATTCTTCATTTTGTTTGCTGTTTCACAGTGTGGGTGCCGGCTGTCCTCTGAAGGCCTTGAAGATTAGGAATAAAAATTATAAGGGCTTTAGCAAACACAAAACAGCCATTAGGGGGAACAAGCCAGTGTATCTCTTGTGCCGGTCCCAAGCCCGGGTAAATGGTGAGGGTTGTGTCAGGAATGGCATCCTATTTAAAACACTTTTGCCAAAACCATAATGCGAGTTCATCAAAGTGAAACCATACCAGATCGGTCGAGGCCCTGGTTAACAATGACCGCCACTGGTGCTGTTGACAAACAAGGTGCCGGCGGAAATTGAGCTACTGTTAGTCAAAGACCCCGAGGAGGGAAACGTGTCAGGAGACAGAGGGAGAAGAAGAAAATGAAGAACATAGGACTGAGGGTTGCAACTCTAAATGTGGGGACAATGACAGGCAATGTAGAGAGCTGGCTGACATGATGCAGAGAAGAAAGGTAGATGTTTTATGTGTCCAAGAGACCAAGTGGAAGGGCATCAAGGCCTGCAGCATTGGAGCAGGGTTCAAACTGTTTTACCATGGTGTGGATAGAAAGAGAAATGGAGTAGGGGTGGTCCTGAAGGAGGAGTTGGCAAAGAATGTAGTAGAGGTGAAGAGAGTGTCAGATAGGGTGATGTGCCTGAAGGTAGAAGTAGAAGGTCTGATGCTAAACATCGTCAGTGGTTATGCTCCACAGGTTGGGTGTGATGGGGAGGAGAAAGATACATTTTGGAAAGATCTGGATGAAGTGTTAGAGAGTATTCCCAGGGAGGAAAGAGTGGTGATTGGAGCAGACCTGAATGAACATCTTGGTGATGGGAACAGAGGGGGTGAGGAAGTAATGGGTAGGTTTGGTGTCAAGGAAAGAAAACAGGAAGGACAGATGGTGGTGGATTTTGCCAAGAGATTGGAAATGGCTATAGTCAATACCTGTTTCCAAAAGCGGGAGGAACATAGAGTGACCTATAAGAGTGGAGGAAGGAGTACGTAGGTTGACTACATTCTGTGTAGAAGAGGACAACTGAGGGAGATTGGAGACTGTAAGGTTGTGGTAGGGGAGAGCATCGCCAGACAGCATTGGATGGTTGTGTGTAGAATGACTATTGTTGTGAAGAAGAGAAAAAGAGTAAAACCAGAGAAGAAGACCAAATGGTAGAAACTGAAGAAGGAAAAATGTTGTGATAAATTCAGAGAGGAGCTGGTAAAGGCTCTGGGTGGTAAGAAAGAGCTTCCAAATGACTGGGCTACTACAGCAACAGCAATTAGAGAGACAGGTAGGAAGGTACTTGGTGTGTCATCTGGACAGAGAATGGATGATAAGGAAACCTGGTGGTGGAATAGTGAAGTGCAGGACGCCATTCAAAGAAAGAGATTAGCCAAGAAGAAATATGACAGTGAGAGGACTGAAGAGAGGAGACAGGAATATAAGGAGATGGGACTTAGAGCAAAGAGGGAAGTAGCTAAGGCAAAGCAGAGAGCGTACAATGAGTTGTATGGGAGACTGGACACTAAAGAGGGCAAGAAGGACTTGAACCGATTGGCAAAACAAAGGGATCAGGTTGGGAAGGATGTGCAACAGGTTAGGCTTATTAATGATAGGAATGGTAATGTTCTAAAAAGTGAGGAGAGTGTAACAGGAAGATGGAAGGAGTACTTTGAGGAGCTAATGAATGAAGAGAATGAAAGAGAAAGAAGAGTAGAGGTCATAGAAACTGTGGACCAGGAATTGGGAAAGATTAGTGAGGTTGAAGTCTGGAAAGCTCTGAAAAGAACAAAGAAAGGAAAGGCAGTAGGACCTGATGACATACCAGTGGAGGTGTGGAAATTTCTTGGAGAGATGGCAGTGAGGTTTTTGACTCAAATATTCAATGGCATATTTGATGATGAGAAGATGCCTTAGGAATGGGGAAGAAGTGTGCAGGTGCCCATTTTTAAGAACAAGGGTGATGTATGGAGTTGTAGCAACTACAGAGGAATTAAGTTGACGAGCCACACAATGGAGATCTGGGAGAGAGCTGTGGAAGCAAGACTTAGACAAGAGGTGACTATTTGTGAGCAATAGTATGGTTTCATGCCAAGAAAGATCACCACAGAGGCCATCATTCCTTTGAGAATGCTGATGGGGAAGTACAGAGAGGGTCAGAAAGAACTCCATTGTGTGTATGTGGATTTAGAAAAAGCATATGACAGGGTGCCGAGGGAGGAGGTGTGGTATTGTATGAGGAAATCTGGAGTGTCAGAAAAGTATGTTAGACTGGTACAGGACATGTACTTTGTATGAGGACATTACAACAGTCAGACGTTTGAATTAATGAAGATGGAGTTTGACAAAATTCAAACTTGGTTTAAATTAAACAAGTTATCACTGAACGTGGAAAACACTAATTATATGATATTTAGTTAAAAAAAGTCAACTATGGATTTTCTTTTCAAGATTGATGGTGTGGAGATACAAAGAGTGAATGAAGTAAAGTTTTTGGGTGTGATTATCGATGATAAATTGTCATGGAAAAAACATATAAATTTTGTAAGAACTAAAATGTCTAAGTCCATGGCAGTACTATATAAAACGAGGGACTTACTGACAGACAAGGCTTTGTGTTTACTGTATAATACAATTGTTGTGCCAAATTTAATTTATTGTATTGGTGTCTGGGGTACAGCTTGTAAAACTGCAACCAAATCTATCTTTATTTTACAAAAAAGAGCTGTACGAATTATCTCAAGAAAAGATTATTGTCATCCTTCAAGTATTTTATTTCATCAACTGAAATTACTCAAGTTTTATGATTTGGTGGACTACTTTATTCTATTACTAATGTACAGGGCTCAGAATCACAATTTACCATCGAACGTACAAGAGTATTTTGTAAAAAGGAGCAGTTGCTATAATTTAAAAGGAACTGATATTTTTGTTAAGCCAAAGTTTAGAACAAGTTTGCGGGGTAGGTCTACTTTAATGAGGGGAATTGATCTATGGAATGGTTTGAATAATGATATTAAAAATGAGGAATCATTATTTGTATTTAAGAAAAGGATAAAGAATATAATGCTGACGAGATACATTTAAGTTAGTTAATATTAGCGAAAACTATAAAGAATAATTGTGATATGTTTTGGGTTTTGTTGTATTATTTGTGATTATTGCTTGAATTGATTGTTTGAATTGATTTTGTTAAGAAGGGGCAGAATTGATAAGATTTAATTCTTCTTCTGCCGCCTTTCATTTTATAGGTATTTTATATATTTTTTCTCTTGAAATTGTATTGTTTTAATGGAAATGAAATGAATAAATAAACAAACAAACAAACAAACAAACAAATAGTGGTAAGATGTGCTGTAGGAGTGACAGGTAGCTTCAAGGTGGAGGTGGGATTGCATCAAGGATCGGCTCTGAGCCCCTTCTTGTTTGCTCCGGTGATGGACCGACTAACAGATGAGGTCAGGCAGGAATCCCCATGGACTATGATGTTTGCAGATTACATTGTGATCTGTGGTGAGAACAGGGAACAGGTGGAAGATAACTTGGAGAGGTGGAGGTATGCACTTGAAAGAAGAAGAATGAAAGTCAGCCGTAGTAAGACAGAGTACATGTGTGAATGAGATGGAGGCCAGTGTAACAGTGAGGCTACAAGGATCAGAGGTCACAAAGGTGCAGGACTTCAAGTACTTGGGGTCCACTATCTGGGCCGGATCTTCAATATGGGCATTATGGGCGAGTGTCCAGGGGCCAGACAGATTATGGGGCCCTCTGGTGGCCAGCAGAGAGCAGTTCCAGCCTGGCAGAAAAGTTTATTTATTTATTTATTTATTGTCTATAGAAGTAGATAAAACAAGGCTTTGTCCTCAATTTTCCTTATCGTCCAACCAAAATCAAATAAAAAGTTGTTTTTCAAAAACAACTCTCATAAGTGTCTTTTAGTTTGTTGACATGACGTGTATGATTGGGAGCAGACGGCAATGCACACACTCCAGTCCGGTTGGTGGCGGTAATGCGCTTAAAATAAGTTCGCCAACCGCCAATAAGCTCAATAGAAGAAGAAGAAGAAGACGGCAATGCACGGTGTAGATTGGCTAATAGTTACAGTGGGCGGGCAAACAGGCTTCCGTAGAATCTAACAGTGTGCAGAAGTGTAGTGTGATCGAGTTTTCAGAAAATGGACAGCAGCTGCAACCGAAAACCCAGCAGCGGGGCTGCAAAAAGAAAAAAAAGAAAAGAAAAAGATGAAAAAGAAGCGGCCGCAATAAATAATGTAGCCTACTGCCAATTAGTAGCTTTTTCAAAAAAGCTAGACACGACGAGGAGGAAGATTTGGAGCTAGCCAATGCTACTAGGATTTAGCGACTGGAAACACCCGCAGAGAATAACGGAGCATGAAACGAGTGGTGAGCACAGAAAATGGACGCTTTCACTAACACATCGCAGCAAACATCAGGGCACCATGGATGCTTCTCTTGGGAGACAAATTGAAGCAGAAGGTCAGTACTGGAAGAATGTATTGAGCCGTGTGGTTGCTGTGGTTAAATTTCTGAGTGAAAGGGGCCTTCCTTTCCGTGGAGATAATGAACTTTTGGGATCTCCACACAATGGTAATTACCTTGGAATCCTTGAGCTGCTAGCACAGTTTGATCCATTTTTAAAGGAACATATTCATAAGTATGGCCAGAAGGGTCGTGGCAGGACTTCATATTTGTCATCAACTATATGTGAGGACTTTATTTGTTTAATGGGTGAAAAAACAAAGCAAGTTATTGCTACAGAACTACAGCGAGCAAAATATTTTTCAGTTATAGTGGACTCTACTCCTGACATGACTCATGTAGACCAGCTAACTTTTGTGTTCAGATTTGTGAGTGAGAAAGGGAAAGTGGTTGAGCGATTCATCGCATTCGAACCAATTCACAGTCACACTGGAGCAAGTCTGGCTGACTGTGTGATCAAAATGGTCAGTGACTTGGAGCTAGATCTCTCAAACAAATAATTTTGCTGATTATGGTTAAGAACTGTTTAGGAAGAGATTTGCATTTTGTATACTGTACTGCACCTTTTACAAGTTCCTGTACTGCACTGTTCACTAAAACACTTTGTTTTCATAAATCTATGTGCACTAAAGTAGTTTTTACAATTACAGTATTGAATGTGCTGTGCTGAATAGCAATGTTTAACATTACTGTACACTACTATACATGCAAAATAGCAAACAACCATCAGGGTGTTAACGATCCATTGTCAGGCTGATGGTCCTCCTTGATCATGTGAGCAGCTGGTTTCGGCTGTCATCAGCCAACTGGTTGATCCACTGTGGGAGGGTGCTACTTATAAGACTGAGCTGAACACAGCTTCTCAGACTGAGGAAGTCTTTCGGACGAAAGACGAAACGTTTCTACAGTTTTTTTATTTTTTGCTTTGTTTTGTTTTGTTTTTTTGTATGTCCAGAGGACCAGACTTAGCTTTTTTGGATTTTTCTACCTGGATTATTGAGCATGCATCAGGGTACTACCAAAGGTGGGCGTATGAACGCTAGGGAGCGCTAAAGCGCTATTCCGCTTACAGTGGACCTAAACTTTTTGTTAGCGTTTTTGTGAATTGACTAACTTTTATAATTCATAAGCGGATTTGTGCTATTTTTATTTAAAATGCAGTACCGCTAATAACTAATTATCTATCAGTAAAAACCAATAAACTTATTTACAAGCTCTTATGCTGCTTGTTTTTTACCTTTTTCCCCACCGTAAACAGCAGAGAGGAGGAAGGGTTGGAGGGGGGAGGGAGGGTTGGAGGGGGGAGGGGGGCAGAGCGGAGAACAGACTCGGCTCTACCATGTAGGTAAATGCCTGGGGGTCCCATTTCAGCAGTGGCCCCGGCCCCGCCTCGCCCCGTGCAGTCACCTACATTCCTAACATTGATCCTGCTTGTTAATCTACATTTAACATAAAAATAATTATAGTTGCGATGAAAACGATCATTAAATAAGCAATAAAAAAAACGGTCGATTTCTTTATCCCCCTACTAAAAATGGACTATTCCATCTTCCGGGTCATAGTTGAACTCAGGGGCTAATTCTGTAGCTGGCTGCGCTCGGTGTCTTCATAAATCCTTAAAGAACCCCGCTGTTTCAAGCCAAATTAACGTGGCCGGATGATTTTATTATGTGTTTTGTGATGACCATTTGACGGTGAGTCGTTATTTTCATGTATTTTACCGTATTTTCCGGTGTATAGGTCGCACCTTTTTATGGTTTTTTCAAGGCCTGCGACCTATACACAGGTGCGACCTATATATGGCTTGTTATCACTTTCGGTGAAACAAATTTTTAAATCCAGCTCATTTCACAATTACGTTCATTTATTAAGGAAAAGTTCAGCTCAGACACATATTTGCTATAATTTTTATCAAACAAATAATTGTTTTTAAGTGTTAATCTTCTTAAAAGCCTTGCTGTGCGCTCCTGTGGCAGACATTTGCAGCAGAGCTAAACGTAGGTGCGACCTATACACCAGTGCGACCTATCTAGGGATTTTTCCAATCTATTGGTGATAATTGGACAATGCGACCTATACACAGGTGCGACCTATACACCAGAAAATACTGTAGTTACTTTTCATTAAATCTGTTGACTACCTATAGACGCTAACTCTGTCTGCCGGCTGGTTGTGCTGGGTTACTAATGGATAAATCCTTAGAGAACCTCGCTGTTTCAAGTCAAATTAACGTGGCCGGATAATTTTAAGGTGTGTTTTGTGTCGACCATTCGACAGCGAGTCGTTAGTTTCATGTATTTGGGTTACTATGTATAAATGCGGTGGCGACACACCCGTGTATTTGAGATTTAAACGTGGTTTTAAAACTTTTAGGGATTAAAAGATCATTCTATTTTTTGTTAATTTCGTGGCCGAATAGAATATATGTACGTAAAGTATTAAATAAATCCTTTGATTTTTGTAATTTCATCCTTTTAGGATCATTTTTGTTACTTTTCAGTTGGCAGTGTAGTGCAAATATTGATAACGCTGCCGGCTATATATAAATATATATATATATATATATATATATATATATATATATATATATATATATATATATATATATATATATATATATATATATATATATATATATATATATATATATATATATATATAAATATATATATATATATATATATATATATATATATAAATATATATATATATATATAATACAGAAATATATAAATAGCGGATTAGATTAGCTTCCCCTAATTTTCATAAGACATTTGTGCTTCTGTCTTCATGGTCTCGCCCCACAGTATCTGTCCGACCTTCTCCAGCTGTACATTCCCTCACGCTCTCTGAGGTCAGCAGATCAGCTGCTGCTGGTCGTCCCAAAGTCCAACAGGAGGCTGAGAGGTGACCGAGCGTTCTCAGTCGCTGCCCCTAAACTGTGGAACGAGCTGCCTCTGCGTGTCAGACAAACTGACTCACTTCCTGTTTTCAAGTCTGCTCTGAAGACACATTTTTTCTCTTTGGCTTTTAACACAGCTTGAAATGTTGGTTTTACTGTTTTTAAGTTTTTCTTTTATAGTTTTTACTGTTTGCTGTTTGATCTGGTAATTTATTACTTTTATGGTATTTGTTGAGTTTATAGTTGTATGCTTGTCTGTGTTGGTGTACAGCACTTTGGCCAACGGTGTTGTTTTAAAGTGCTTTATAAATAAAGTTGTATTGTATTGTATTTTGAAATTGTGGACCTAAAAAAATTAATAAGCGTTTTAGAAATTGTGGAACTAATTTTTTAATTAGCGGTGCCCAGCTTTGGGTACTACTATACATGCTGTACAGGTACTGTGTGTGTTTATGGATGAATGTATGGTGTAATGTGTTAGCTAAGTGTTTGTAAATAAAGTTCTGTGCTTGTTTATGGCCCAGGATGTCCGCTTGTTCAGTCTCATGCCGATAAATGTGTGTGCGGCGCTCCGTTATATATATA
>JBBPBX010003149.1:21887-59187 GCA_038048925.1 Garcialebias charrua | reverse complement strand
GAGGGGGCCCTGTGAGCTTCGGTGCCCAGGGGCCCCTGGGGTTGTTAATCCGGCCCTGTCCACTATCCAGGAAAATGGGAAATGTGGCAAAGAAGTGAAAAAGAGAGTCCAGGCAGGATGGAGTGGATGGAGAAAAGTTTCAGGAGGGATTTGTGACAAAAAGGTGTCAGCAAAGGTCAAAGGAAAAGTTTACAAGACAGTGGTGAGACCAGCTATATGGTATGGTCTGGAGACAGTGCATGGACAAAAAGACAGGAGAAAGAACTGGAAGTGGCAGAAATGAAGATGCTGAGGTTCTCCTTAATGCCTGGTACCCACTGCACAACTCGAAACGCCCCTGCCGTCCCCTTTTGGCCGCTTGACACGGTCCCACTGGCCACTGAAGACCGTCTGATGACGCCCACTAGGGGGCAGCAGAGGGAGGGGTCTAGCTCGTCTTCCGGGTTCAGTTGTTGTGTTAAATGTAAACCGGCCGCTTCAGCCGCCCGAAATCGGGGCAGTGGGTACCCCGATTTCGGGCGGCTGAAGCGGCCGGTTTACATTCAAAGTCTATGAGGAGACGCGTGGAGTCACGGCGACCAGGGAAGCGGCGCGATTCGAGTGATCAAAGCGGCGATGCGGCAGCCCAAGTTCCCTTCGCGGGCACGCGCGCGTCCAAATCAACCTAGCCGTCTAGCCGCCGACGTCCCAAATGTTGATCTCTGGAGGCTCGACGCATCCGGCAAACAGTCGGGAGAGTCTCGCTATCTGATTACACAACCACAACGGGACTTTTTTTGGACTTTTTAAACTTACCGGATCGACCCTCCATGAATTGGAACCAAACTCCGGTAATAAACGTGGCATTTTTACAGTTGCTGCTGACAGGCTGCTGTTCTCTCCAGTGTAGATGTTTATGTTTATGTTTATGTTTATTAAATTTGTTCATTTTTTTACAAAAGAAGCAATACAAGACAATCTCATAATGATAGTGTACAAAAAATGTAAAAAAATGAAAGGTAGCAGAAAGAAGAATAAATCTTATTATATCTGCTCCTTATCTCCAACAATCAGATTAAACAACAGTAGTCAAACCATGTAAACAATAATAATCTTCAACCAACTTTTTCCAACAATCAGGTTAAACAATAATATTCTTCAGCCAACAGTACAAAATGACTAACTCTTTCTAATTTTCTAACTAATACTAATACAGTACAAAATGACTAACACTTTCTAATTTTCTAACTAATACAATACACATTACGTTATTTCACATATATTTTTTTAACACATTTGTTTTGATCATTTTTTTAAATGTAAACATTGACTTGGCATTTTTAACTACATTCTCCAAGCCATTCCATAATCTAATTCCCTGAATTGAGGTAGAACGTCCCTTCAAACTGGTTCTGAATTGTGGTTTTACAAACAACTCTGTTCCCTTAAGATTATAACAACTTTGTCTTTTAACAAAGTGCATTTGGATATTTAAAGGTAATGCATTATTTTGAGCTCTATACATAACTGATAAAATATTATAGTCTACCAAATCATGGAACTTCAATAATTTTAGTTGATAAAATAATGTACTTGATGGATGACGGTAATGCTTTCTAGTGATAATTCTTACAGCTCTTTTCTGTAATACAAAAATAGGCTTTGTGATTGTTTTACACGCTTTCCCCCAAACATCAATACAATAGATTAAGTGTGGAACAATGATTGTGTTATACAACAAATACAGAGCTTTATCATTCAATAGGTCTCTGACTTTGTACAGTACTGCTATCGATTTAGCTATTTTTATTCTTACAGAATTTATGTGTTGTTTCCATGTCAGTTTGTCATCAATGATAACACCCAAAAACTTCACCTCATTCACTCTACAAATCTCAACATCCTCAATTTTGAGTGGAACATCAACAGTTTTCTTTTTATTACCGAATATCATGTAATTAGTTTTCTCTAGATTTAATGATAATTTATTTATTTTAAACCAAGTTTGTATCTTGACAAATTCTGTCTTTATCAATTCTAACATTTGTTCTATATCTTCACCTGAACAGAAAAAAGTGGTATCATCAGCGAAAAGTACACATTTAAGGAGTCCTGACACATTTACCAAGTCATTCACATATAAAATAAAAAGCTTTGGTCCAAGTACAGAGCCTTGGGGAACTCCACATGTGATATTACAGAGGTCAGATCTTACATCATTTATTTGTACAAATTGTTTCCTATTTTTTAAGTAGCTAGATACCCACTGTAATGCTGGTCCTCTAATACCATATTTGTTCAGTTTTTCAAGGAGAATGGTGTGATCAATAGTATCGAATGCTTTTTTTAAATCAACAAAGATACTGATACAATGTTGTTTTTGATCGACAGCAGTAGTTATTTGTTCCATTAATTCCATGAGAGCCATTGATGTAGAGTTTTTTTATCTAAACCCATATTGACTGTTGCTTAGAATATTTTGTTTATCTATAAATTGGTCTAGTCTGTTTACAAGATCACCCCAAACATAAAAAAAAAAACGTTTTAATCTCATCAAAGACTGTCCGAGGTGCAGTTAACACAACAACTGAACCCGGAAGACATTCATGAAAATGGCTGTTACCACATTCTGAATGAATCAAGGAACCCTGAACAGATTTGCTTTTTTTTATCATAACAATTAGAACAAAACAAACCAACGAATACAGATGCAACCACCAACAAGAGGTTTAGAATATTTCAAAGAAATCTAAATGTGATTAAGCCTTAAAAAAATGTACAAAAATCTTGTCAGTGGATATTTTGATAATTTTGGACTGAACCTGTATATTTCCAGTAAGAATTTCGCTTCACTAGAAATAGTCTGAGAATGCTTTAAATTAGTAGACACCATGCTTTACTGTATATACGCAGTTTGAGAGGACATGATTGGAGTGAGGACAGAGGATGCAGAGGACAGAGTGAGATGGAGGAGGATGACTCACTGTGGCGACCCCTGAAGAGGGAAAAGCCAAAAGAAGAAGGGCTTTAACAAACATAAAACAGACAACGTGACCATTGTGGTCTTTTTCTTTTTCTCAAGTACAATAAGAAATGAAGTAACATGTTTAATTCAAAGAAATGTGCTATGCATAATGAAATGTAAGACTTTAGCTTTTGTCAAAGATTATGAAACGTATTGGAAAAAATGTATTTATATTGTTTTAGCTGACAAAACCTTTAGAATATTCCACTCTTGTTATCCATTCTCTCCTAAACTACATGGCTTACATGTTTTTGGACTAATGTAAAGTCAACATGGTTCAATCTAAAATCTGCAAACATCAAGATTTTCCAAAATTTAAAAAAAAAAAAAAATCTATTTTTTATTAATAGCTCTTATGAAGTTGCTTTTCTGATAAAGAGACTGGCCAAATTAGTTTTAAAGACAAAGCCAACAGGAAGAAAAATGACAACAGCCAATTAGACCCACCTTTGATATGATGGATTATATTACTGAAAACTGCTGAGCAGAAGAATATCAGGGTTGGGTTGATGGTGTTATATTAAAAACAGAATAATATTTCTGGGAGTTGGGTTGATAGAGGCTGTCTGGGGTTTGTCTGAAAAGTCTATCCAGACAGAGAATACATATTTTTGAGAAACAAAGTTGGGCTTTTATTCAAGTTTCAGAAATACGCTCTAGCACTTTTATTCTTTGTTGAACATGCCTAAAAACAAAAGAGCTGGAAGATATCAAAGAGCAAATGAATGAAGAGAAAAGGTTGAAGTAATGACCAGTTATGCATCTAGTTTTATTTTATGTTACTCTTTGATTGCACATGGCTATTGCTGAATAATGTGTGTGTCACCAACACCAGCCGATGGAGATAAAATGAAGTGTGTCAGCCCTCGCTGTTCGCCCTGAATGTAAATAATGAACATGTTGTCTCTGGAGATATAACAGACCGAGGGAGGCCTGAGGGCAGCAGAGGAGCTGTGAGGGCAGGAGGAGGAATTAGTGGTTGGTGGGAAGATGGTGAACATTACAGCCTGTGTTGCAGCAGCACTGGTGTCTTTGACTTAAATCTAAAAGAAACTGCCAAGGACAAAAAAAAGAAAAAGGAAACCACTGACCGCAAACCACTGAGCTGCACCTGAACAGAGTGTTTGTGGGTTGCTTGGAAGGAACTTGTTTTACACAGAGAAAACATTCACAAGGAAAAATATGAGCATGAGTAACAGAATGTACCGGTATTTGAAATATTGTCGTAAAAAATTGTTGTTTAAAAAAAGGTCAGGACTGGATCCTTTTATGTTTCCAGAAAATATAGTAATGTTTCGTTTATTACTTTTTAAAGAGCAATAAATTAAAAAAGTGTGTGGTTAAGGGAAAAATACAGGAACTGATAGTTTTCCAAATGTTTTTAACCCTTAGATGCATAAGTGGGGTCAAAAATGACCCAGAGGGTTGTTATTCTTCAAAAACTCTGAAATTAAAAGTTTTTACTCTTCCATATTCCAGGTATTCCTCATAAAACATGTTTGTGACTTCAAGCCATTTGAATTTTTTAAAATGTTTTTATACATTTTCAGAAATTGCAGTTTTTGTGTCACTACCCCAGTTTTTCATGAGTGGGGTCAAAAATGACCCCAAGCATTTCCTATAGAATCTCAAGGGTTTTCTTTGGGAACCTTTGATTCTTACCAACTGTGACTGTCAAGATACATTTTCTGTCTCATTTACACATCTGATACCTGCAGTCTCACCACTAGGAGGTCAGTTTGACACAGCAGCATACATGTATTATCTTCATTTACCAACCCCATGACTTTACTGTGATAGAATATCATGTTGGTCAACAAAGTAGACACTCTTAGCTAACTACAACATAATTTTAGTACTTAAGCTAGCTAACATTACACTAGTTTAGTAAGCCAGCTGATATTACTGCATTTGTTGTGTAGAGACTCACTGTATTCCTAATTCCTTGTAACAAATGCAAACCTGTTAGGTTACCTATAATATAGTATTATATATATTATATTATATATAAATTATTTTAAAAATCTGTATGCCTCTTTTAACACCAAGCCACAATTTACTGAGAAGTCGGTCAGGGCCTGCACCTGGGTTTAGCACCATATCTTCAATATATGCATGAAAGCTGTTTATCACTGATAGTATATTAGAAGGGCAGCACGGTGGTGCAACTGGTAGAGCTGCTGCCTCTCAGCGAACAGGTCCCTGGTTCAAATCTGTGGGCCTTTCTGGTTGGAGTTTGCATGTTCTCTCCATGCATGTGTGGGTTTCCTCCAGGCACTCTGGTTTCCTCCCACAGACCAAAAACATGCATGTTAGGCTGATTGGTAACTCTAAATTGACCCTAGGTGTGAGTGAGAGAGTGAATGGTTGTTTGTCTCTATGTGTCCCTGTGATGGACTTGCAACCCGTCCAGTGTGTACACTGCCCCACGCAGTGATTGCTGGACATGGGCACCGGCGACCCCCGTGACCCAAAAATGAAAGAAGCGGGTAAAAGATAATGGATGGATGGATAGTATATTAGAAGAGATGTTGACATGAACAAACATGGAGGGAAGAAGAGTCGCAATAAGAAGAGGAAAAGAGTGGAAAAATCTAAGCAAAGAGGAGCTCATGGCCTTCATTGAAGTGACCATTCTTGCAGGAAGTGAGAAGAACTGGAATGTACCAATGTGTGTGCTCTTTGGGAGTCTTCTACACAACCCAAGGTACCCTGAACCTACCAACCAACATCACTGAAGCAACTGGAAGATGGAGTGACAAAAGTTGCAAACAAGTAACAGGAGAGAGGCACAGAGGGCCAACAGAAGAGAAAGAGGTGCCAGATGTGTCCAAGAAACAAAAATAGCAAAGCCACCAATTGGTGCAGGAAATGCAGTACTACAGTGTGCAATGGTCACAGCCAAAAGCAAAAAGTTTGTGACAACTGCACACAGTGAATAGAGAAAATATGTTTGTGTGGGCACATGTGAGTGTACTGTGTTCTGGTTGTATGTTCATTCTCTTTTTTGTCATTCAGACAGATGGACATTCTAGCAATAATTTTTGAAGATTTTTGATGTTATTTCGTGTGAAAAAAATGATATAAAAAGTTATGAATAAGCATGTTAAGTGTAAAATCAGTCTTTTGTTGACCCATATATAATAAATATAATCACCTTTGACCAAAATTAAAGACATCATTTAAATTCATTGCAAAAACACATTGATTCTAATTGGGGTCATTTTTGACCCCACTCATGGAAGAATGTAGGTATTGGTCGTTCATGCATCCTAGGGTTAATTAAGTATTAAACAAAAATGTTTCACGTTATAAGCAAGGTCTTTGCATATATTTTATTTTGCATACTTTTGGAGAAGAACAAAATTATTTTTGTTAAGATGTATTCCTCAAGGTTTCTGGCTTGAGTTGTCAGCTTTATTTAACCAGGCAAATCCCACTGAGATCATAGATCTCTTTTGCAAGGGAGGCGTGGGCCTGAAGGCAGCCTAACATGCATGTTTTTTGTCTGTGGGAGGAAACCGGAGTACCCAGAGAAAACCCACGCAACCATAAGAAGAACAGGCAGACTCCACACAGAAAGACCCCAGGTTCAACCAGGGATTGAACCCAGGACCTTCTTGCTGTGAGGCAACAGTGCTAACCACTGCCCTATCGTGCTACCTAACTTCTAGAATATAACAGAACACCTCCAGTCTAATCAAGAAAGCACATCAGATACTCTACTTCCTTGGGCGGCTGAGGGGAGCTGGACTGAGAAGCTCAGTCCTCACTCCTTCTACAGGTGTGCAGTGGAGAGTATCCTGTGCTCCAGCATCAACGTGTGGCATGCATGGAGGTTGCACAGCTGAAAAAAAAAAAAAGCTTTGAAGAGAGTGGTGAAGGCTGCACAGAAGTCTGTTGAAGTCAGCCTCCCCACCATCATAGACATCTACACCTCCAGATACAATAAGAGGGTCACCTGCATCATGAAGGACCCCACTCACCCAGCACACACACCTTTTTCCCCGCTCCCCTCAGGCACAAGGTTGTGGAGCATTAAGTGTAGAATCACTAGACTGAAGAACAGTTTCTACCCTGAGGCTATTAAACTCATAATTCCCTAACCAGAAAAAATCACTGTAATGTCACTTTAATTGGAGATTTGACAGGATATTTGTGCTGCTGATTATCCAGACTACTGATTTCTTACCCAAAATTTGCTATATTCATACCCGTCTGCTCACAACAGACTCTTGTCAGGCTACTGTTTAATACACCTTTTTTACATATATCGTTGTTTTTTAGTGTGTATCTTAGATCCTTGTACTGTTTCTTTTTCATACTTTATATTTTTTGTTATTTTGGGGTGTAACTGGGACCTTGAGTACAGTTTTGTTCCACATCATGAACCACATGTGATGCAAATGACAATAATGTCTCCTTCTTGACTGTAGGCCCTCTTGAAAACCAAAAGACTTCTGAAAGATCTTCAACTGTGAAGCTACTAAAATGAGCATCATGGGAATAAAATCTGCATGATCAACACATAATTGTACTTTATATGTTTGTATCATTTTCTGTGTCTTGTGCTACACATGCGCTTTTGTACTTCAGCTTCCCAAGTGTTTTTCCCTTCACTTAGCTACTCCCACTCCCTCGAGTTTCTCATAGTCTTCTCCAGGTGTGTCATTGTTTGTCCTTAGTGTTTCTTTTAAGTCAGTGTCATTGTTTTGTCCTTGTCCTGTGCATTTAGGTTTTTGTGCCATTTATGTTTAATTCTTTCAATTAAAAAAAAAGTTTTTCTAGTGAGTGATTTTACTGCCTTATCAGTCTTTGGTTTTCTCTTGTTAATTAGTTTTTTCTTCCAAGCGTCATTTGAGACTTTGCATCTATGTCTTGTGTTCAAATCGTCTCACCAAACATGAAAAAAAGGCACAGAACCAAGAAGAACCCAGCAGACCCATTGAAATTGACTTTTTAAAGTGAGAGTCTTCTTGTAAATGTAACTTTTTAAGATGCAATAAGCAGAGGTTTATGTGGACAGTCAACTGTAAAATGTCATGAGAACTTTTTTTTTTTTTTTACATCTGTTGAGGTCAGATTCCTAATAATTTGTCAGCCACATTTTATTCAATTCATTTTTGCTCAATACTTCCACCACAAATAGAAAAAAAAATCTGTAGATCTGATAAAAGTAAGGAAAACAAATCTATAAAACAAAATTAATTTAATTTAATTATTTGACTTTTATTTTGTATATCCTCTACCTCAATTTTGCTGTTTTCTCTCTAGTTTCTGCTACTGTCACTTCCTCTGACATTATCCAATCTTTTTTAAGTCCTGACCTTTGCCTTTGTCCAATAAAAGAATACTGTTTTACTTCCTGATTGGTATATTATTGTAAAAAAAAAAAAAAAAAAGAGGCAGATCCAGTGACAAAACTGAGACAAAGCTGAAGCCCTTTGCTTTCAGAGAAAGAGCAGACATGTATACTGAAAGATGAGGAAAAAGCAGAACAAAAAGATGACTGATGTGAAATTGTTTAATTGCTTTGCTTTAGTAAAATACCAAAAATTAAAGTCCTGGCATTCCTTGATGGATCCTAATTTTCTTTCTAACTACAGGCCAATAAATAAATTACAACTTATGTCCAAAGTTTTAGTAAAGGTTGTTTTTAATCAACTTCAGACCTTTGTAGATACTCATGTTTGAGAATAGGTCTAGTCTGGTTTCTAAAACAACTACAAATGCTGAGACAGGAAGTAACAAAAAATATGCAAAAAGAACAAGAAGCGAGTGGACTAGGAAAAAGAAAATGCAAATAGGACAGGGAAGAAGCGGAGATACAGTTGAGAAAGTGTGAAAAATTAATTGTGTCATAGGCAACACCGGAAGTGAAGGGTAGAGCAACCACACAGCAAGCAGTTTTGCCAGATCTCACGATAGAAACAAGCAAACAACTCTATGAAAACAAGCCCAACTGGCAACCCACCACAATGTGTAAAACAGAGGCCGTTTTTAAACAGTATAACCATACGTTTATTATGGCATTACATTTAAATAGCAAAGTTATGCTAAATACTTTGAATAACATACTTTTACACTCTGAAAAAAAAAAGATTTTGCATATGTAACATTAATTCAACCTTTAATTAATCCCATTGAGCCTCAGGGACTCATTTACCAGAGAGACCTGAATTTTAAACAAAGAATGATGACAACAGTGGACAACAATGACAGCAGACAATCATAAAGCATGCGTGCAAATTATTTTTTTAACAATAAACTCATAGTAACATAACAAAAAAACTTTCTTTAAACTCTGTTTAAAAGCAGACACACATGAGCCAACTCAAGCAGGTCAAGTGTGAAACCTTTTCTTTCCTTGTTCTTCTTCCTTCCCCATCAGGTCTGCTCATCTGTAACACATAAATCACATATGACAAAATTAGCATAAAATTTGGTACAGATGAAAAGATGTTTAAAAAAAAGCTTTTACCTGAACTACAGTCCATCATCGCTGTTTTTGTTTGTATCTGTCTCTGTGCTTCCAAATGATCCTTCCACAGAGTGCATGTTATTGTTAAAACACTGGAGCAACTCCTTCATTGGAGTGAAATCTTTGCAGCACAAACTGGCACCAGCCGCACTTTAATGTAACATCCATGGAAGGGGGGCTTGAAGGGACAAAGTACTTACCACTCATCTTTTGCTTTCAATCGGGAAAAAAAAGCAAGCCCAAAAAAGTGACTTAACATTCAAAACAAGCCCCCAAAATACTACAACCTGCGACTCACAAAATTTATAAGCGACTTTAGGAAGAAGAAAAAAGCCAAAATTCGATTATAATAAGCGGACTTGGCAACTATGACAGCATGTGCAGTCACCTCTGCCCCCATATCTGGGACCGGAACAGACCGCCTCGAAAGAAGGGACCTCCTATAAGAGGGAGGAACCTTCCTTGAGGGGGCTCTACCCATCAATCGAACTAACACAAGGGACTCTGGTTTTAGAAAACACCAACCCGGTCAGACGAACAGTAGCAACAGTGTTCGATGACCAACCTGACATGTTTAGTGCATATTTGGTTGAAAGCAGAGGGTCTAGCACCCCGTACACATATCAGAAAAAAAGGGGCAGAGGGTGGCAATCAGATAAAATCTCAGTTGTTGTCCAGGCCTAGGTACAGAAGCTGAAGCAGAAAAGATTGATCAAAGAAGCTTTAGAGAAAAAAAATGATTTGAAGCAAGGAGATGATTGAACAATGTAAGTAGAGGATGGAAAAACTACAACGTGAATTTAGCAATACATCAGGTTAGAGTATCAATGACCGCTAAATGTCACCTGGTACCTGAACAGGAAGAACAAGAGAATTTCCAAATTATAACAGAAGAAGCAATGGATCAGGAAATTGACAGGATGAAAAGTACTCTGGACCGCTTACAGGAGGAGGTCCATTCCAGACCGTTTCACCCCTCTGGTAAAACTCACACAATTACAGCAACAGGATTAGATTTAAAAAAATCTTGATGAGGTTGAGTACATGTTTCCGTTACTACAATCATCCGGGGGTCACCAGAAATATGTGCCCTTCCCAGTGGGAGATAGGGATGCTCTGGTGGAAAAACTCCCAAGCATCTCTGCTGGGGGAAGATTGTAGTTATCTGAATTAGGTGGCCTCACTAGTGGGATGTCACTAGCCCTAGAAAACTTTAGAACAATCATGGGATGGTGTGTGACACCCCTGGTGGCCAGAGAATTAGAAGCAACAGCACGCACTAGCAAACAGGGTAATGAGGTTCCACTAAATTAAGTAATAGCTGAACTAGGACGTACAATCAAGGAACAATTTCCACTTTCTATCCCTGCAGACCGGGAGCCTCAAATCCACCCTAAAGTTTATATTACCCTGGCGGCTGAAAAGTAGATGAGACACACAACAGTAAATCCTAAAGGAACATCCTCTAATTTAACTGGATTATTTAGAGAGGCAGTCCTGAAGGGAGTGCCCACATCTGTGGCAGAATTGATGAGACAAAATCCGGATATCCCTGGGTGTGACTACGCTGAGTGGAAAATACATCTAATACACCACCTGCTAACAATACAAGAAGAACAAAAAAAGAAAAACAATGGCTGAATTAGAAAACCAACTGCTTAAATTACAGCTACAGGAAGCTAGACAAAAGGTAACAAAAAAGAAGGAGAAGACAGCGAATGTGATGGTTGCAACGGCTCCACAACCGACGACTCCTCCTACTGGAGCACAATATACTAATCAATATCCTGGAGGAGTAGTCCCTCCTCCTTTTCCTTTTTCCTATCCTGCAAACCCCCTCCTTCCTCCTCTTCTTCTTTTCTATCAAAATCAATACAGTTCTGCTGGCTTCAGTCTTGGCGGAGGCTGGCATGTTGGTGGTGGCCAGGGATGGAGAGGCATGGTACAGGGACAAAGGGGAAAAGGTGGATATGGAGGAGCCGCTCCTGACATCTGCTACAACTGTAGAAGACCAGGCCACTGGGCCAGAGATTGCAGAGCTTCACTACAAGAACGAGCACCGCCCAGTGGACAACCAGGTATGCTACCAAACAACCCAGCAGCAATACCCACTCTGAACACAGGAGGACAGTATCCACAGTGGGAAGACTTTCCCACTCCTGGTACTTACTGACACACCTGAGAACCAACAGGGTAGAATGGGTACAGCAGACCCTATGCTACCAGCAAGAGTGGGAAGACAAGAAATTAACTTCTTGGTGGACACAGGAGCCACTTACTCTACAATCACCACAGCTCCTGTCAACTACCTGTCCACAAAAATTGTGTCATTGGTGGAGTTCTCAGGGACAGAGCAACATCTGCCCTTGATTGTACCACTGCCAATTCGGATAGGAACACAAAAATTGCATCATCCATTTGTCTGTTCACTTGCAACACCAGTCAACCTGATGAGAAGAGACTTACTGATAAAGTTGGGAGCAACTTCACTCTACAGGGCACAAGGGGTGAGAGTTCAATTTCATTTACCCTTTATTTATCCAGATAGTCTCATTGAGCCACGAGAACTTATTTTGAAGAGAGACATGTTTTAGGGAGCAGATGATGGGGGTTAAGGGATTTGCTCAGGGGCCCAGAGTGGGACGAATGAGGGTGGAGGCAGGTGTGGGTGTTTCACCTTTTTCCACCCACATTTTTTTGATGTTGTCGGTACCGAGGCTTGAACCGGTGATCTTCTGATCACAGGTCCACCGTCTAACCACTGCGCCACCATTCCCCCAATTCTCAGATGGCTCCTATTAGTGATGTGGGGAACTATACATTGATAGGCAGTACTTGATGTAACCAGTAGCTCCTGAACATGCTGATATCTACTGGGGCCGCATGACTGCTGAAGGCTCTAGTCCACTGATGACACTCTTCCATTAATGGAAGCCTTGGATTCTGAGTTTACGTACCTATGTCTCTCCTCCCGACCCCCCATATGTCACGCTCTTCTAAAACAGGAGACATACAGACTGGTATCAGGAGGAATTCATAGCAGAGGTGGAGGGTAAGAAATGGGTAAATCACACTCAAAACATTTATGTTGGGGTGGCAACGGCTATGGACTTAACTCAAACAATTGCTATGGTATCAAAGAGTGATGAAGCTGTACCTCATCTCTCTCTCTCTCTCTCTCTCTTTCTCTCTCTCTCCATGTCAAGCATGAAGCAAAGGATCTGGGAGGAATGGTTAAACGTTCCCTGGCAGCAAAAGACTGGGTCCATACTTCAGTACTAGGTTTGTACTTTTCAAATTCTTGTGACACATACAGAATCTTGTCTCAAACAGAAGAACAGGTGGTGTTGGAACGCGAGTTACTGGCTCGTGACCATGGGAGAGAAAAGACTGACCATCATTCAGCCACAGCAATGTTAGCCTCCCTACCTGAAAGCTTGTGGGTCACCTCCCCCACGGACATGGGGAAAACACAGTGTAGGCCAATCACCTTTCAAGTAAATACAAATGTACCCATTTGGGTCTCACAATACCCACATAATCAATAATTTGCACAATTTAGGGACTGGTCAATGCAGGCATGTTAGAACCTTCACAGTCAGAGTGGAATACGTCCATCCTACCATTATAAAAAAAGGGACAGGTAAATACAGGATGGCACATGATCTCTATGCTTTTAATGCAATATTGAAAACACAGACAGTACATATACTTAACCTTTATGTGTTTATTTCATCCTTAGACCCCACCTAATAATGGTACACCTGTAGTGACCTGGCTAACGCCTTCTTCTGTCTACCTCTAGCAGAAAGCTGTAGAGATCTGTTTTCATTCACTTACAAAGGACAACAGTGGCGTTACACACAACTTCCCCAGGGTTTTGCTCTTTCTCCAGGTATTTTCAATCTGGTTTTGAAAGATGTCTTGCAGTCTTGTCCTCTTCCTAAATATACAACACTGATCCAGTACATGGATGATCTGTTACTAGCCATGCCCACACCTGACACCTATATAGAAGCAACTAGGTTGGTGTTAGAACATCTACACAAAATTGCTTTAAGGTTAGTAAAAATAAATTAAAGATAGGTAGAAAACAGGTCTCTTTACAGTACTGGGATGAATAATCTCTGCAGGAACCACTAGCATGTCCAAAACTCATAAACAGAGTATCTTGACACAACCCAAACCAACATGTGTAAAAGACATGCTTTCCTTTTTGGGCCTAACAGGGTACAGCAGAGGGTATATTCCTGAATACACAGATCTGAGACAACCCCTGAGGGATTTGGTCAAAGAACAGGGCATGAGAAACTTGAACATTATTGTGATATGGACACAGGAAGCTGAAGAAGCTTTCATACAACTCAAACAACACATGCCATCTGCAGCAGAACTGACATTACCGGCTTACAACCTACACTTCTTCTTAGATGTTTCTGTAACAAAACTAGGCATAAATTGAGTTTTGTTTCAGGAAAAAGGGGATGAAAGAAAGGTACTACAGTACTTATCAACAATGATGGACAATATGGAAAAATGACGCCTACCATGCACGCAACATGCAACAGGGATTGCAAAATTAATAATTAAAAAAACGGCACACATTGTTATGGGACACACCCTACTGGTGCTGACCACACACAACGTAGTGGCTTATGTAAATTATCAAAGCTTTACTATGACTGTTCTAAGACAACACAGGCTAACATCACTATCACACGTGAAGGAATAAACATGGCTGACTGCATCTCCAAATGAGAACTGCACCAGTGTGAAGAGTTTGTGACCATACCAGAGAAGTAAGACTGAACCTGTAAGCCACTTCCCTCGAGGGAGAGCAGGTAAGACAAATCTTTACGGATGGCTGTTGTTACATGCATGAAACGGAAGGTTTGAGAGCAGGATATGCAGTAGTAGAGAAAACAGACACAGGATATATGGTGCTTAAAGCAGAAAAATTAGATCAAGCACCATCTGCAAAAAGCGCAGAAGTATGAGCAGTGATAGAAGCACTGAAAACAATGGAAGTTCAGGAAGTTAACATCTACACAGACTCTGCAAACCCTTTAGGAGCAATACATGTAAAACTATGCCAGTGGCTAGGGGCAGGATTTTAGACAGCAGGAGGAAAAACTATAAAGCATGAGGCAGACATGAAAGAACTAGCAGAAGCTCTCTTACTGTCATTAAAGATAGCAGTCATAAAGTGCAGAGGCCATGATAACAGCAACACTCAGGTAGCACGAGGAAACCAAGCAACAGATCAAGCAGCAAAAACAGCAAAAGGATATTCTCTTCTAATGATGACAGTCACGATATTACTAATGTACAGGGCTCAGAATCACAATTTACCATCGAACGTACAAGAGTATTTTGTAAAAAGGAGCAGTTGCTATAATTTAAAAGGAACTGATATTTTTGTTAAGCCAAAGTTTAGAACAAGTTTGCGGGGTAGGTCTACTTTAATGAGGGGAATTGATCTATGGAATGGTTTGAATAATGATATTAAAAATGAGGAATCATGATTTGTATTTAAGAAAAGGATAAAGAATATAATGCTGACGAGATACATTTAAGTTAGTTAATATTAGCAAAAACTAATGAAAAACTAAAGAAAAATTATATGTTTTGGGTTTTGTTGTATTATTTGTGATTATTGCTTGAATTGATTGTTTGAATTGATTTTGTTAAGAAGGGGCAGAATTAATAAGATTTAATTCTTCTTCTGCCGCCTTTCATTTTATAGGTATTTTATGTTTTTTCTCTTGAAATTTGTGTTGTCAATGTCAATGTCAATGTCAATGTCAATTTTATTTATATAGCACATAAAAACAACCGAAGTCGACCAAAGTGCTTTACAGTTAAAAAAATAAAAACAGAGTAAAATGCATCTAGTGCCACTAAACATAATAAAGCTATCAGTAAATGCAACAACAATAAAATCTGCTCAAAATTTGATCTCACATTCTGTGAGGATCAAATGCCAAGTAAAAGAGATGAGTCTTAAAGGAGAAATGTAATCAAATCTGAAAAAATCGATATAACAAGAATTTCATATAGTAAACAACACACATAAACATACTTAGTATGCTTTTTTCAAGTCAGTAGCTTAAAGAAATAGTTTTTTTACATTTTTCCTGCTACATGCCGAAGTACAGTGATTTCTGTAGTAATTTTCTGGACGCACTTTTATGACACAATTAAGACCTCCTTTGCTATCTTACAATAACACTGAAGCTATAAACCCATCATTACTGTCCTCCTGTCTGTCATTTAAAATGGAAGCAGAAGACTTTTTTG
Source organism: Garcialebias charrua (assembly GCA_038048925.1). Classification (NCBI taxonomy): domain Eukaryota; kingdom Metazoa; phylum Chordata; class Actinopteri; order Cyprinodontiformes; family Rivulidae; genus Garcialebias; species Garcialebias charrua. The sequence continues at coordinate 43,402 of JBBPBX010003149.1, read as the reverse complement.
AATCTGAAGGATATCACTTTAGTTTGTCAAAAACAGTTTGGTGATTTAGTGCATTAATGGGCATTTCTATCCTGGAAATACGAATAGCCGTGCGTTAGCCGCCGCATGCTAACGTTAGCATGCTAGCGCCGTATGCTAACGTTAGCATGCTAGCGCCGTATGCTAACGTGGAAGTGGGGGTGTTGAAAATGTCCTGAAACAGTTACCAATGTCTTGTTAAGCTCTGTCTTCCCCAGAACATAGTAGGATCTAAAATGATTTTTAAAGATGAAGGAGCAAGTTGAAACATGCTGTCTCCCTCCTTGCTAGCAGGCTCTATTGGGAGCTGCCTGGCTAACTAACTACGGTGGCCCTACACGGCCAAAATTCTACAGCGGCCGAATGCACAGGAGCGGTAAAAATACAATATAAAATTTTAAAAAAGTTTTAAAATCGATTTTGGGGCTTTTAGAATAGATTCTGAATCGCCAGGACTAAGAATCTTGATTCTTTAAAAAATAGATTTTTTTTGCTGCATCCATAATTGCTACACACTGAAACCTTTTTGTCCACAACTAAAACACACACTAATATTACTGTATGAGGGACGACTAGTTGCACTGCCTAGGTCATATTCAGGGGACGGAGAGCAGGCAGGAGGAGGGGGGTCAAAAACACCAGATGAGAATTTTTTCACTTTGCAAAGTCTAAATTTGAGTTAGGATGACATTTTTGACTTGTGAAAATTTCTCAACAAGCTTATTTTATGCTTTTCATTAGACTACTATTAGCTTAAAAACACTTTTCATTTCTCCTTTAAGTGAAGATTTAAAAGTGTCAACAGTCTGAGCGGTCTTTACTTTCTCAGGTAAACTGTTCCACAGTTTTGGAGCAGCAACCGCAAAGCCCGATCCCCTCTGGATTTCATTCTGGATCTGGGGACATCTAAGAGAAACTGGTTGGTAGACCGGAGTGCTCTTACAGGAGTGTAGATATTAATAAGATCACATAAATATGATGGGGCCAGACCTTTTAAGATTTTAAAAACAAGCAATAAAATCTTAAAATCAATTCGATAGCAGACAGGGAGCCAGTGAAGGGATGCCAGGACAGGGGTTATGTGTTCATATTTTTTAGTTGAAGTTAAAAGACGAGCTGCTGCGTTCTGGACAGATTGTAAACGATGCAAAGATGATTTGTCTAAACCAACATACAGTGAATTACAATAGTCCAAGCGAGAAGTAATAAAAGCGTGAATCACCTTTTCAAGGTCTCTGAAAGAGAGACAAGACTTCACCTTGGCAATGAGTCTTAGCTGGAAGAAACCGGATTTAACTACAGCATTTATCTGTTTGTCTAACTTAAAAGCACTATCAAAAATAACTCCCAGATTCCTGACATTGGAGTGGCTGTATGAAGCCAAGGGGCCAAGAACATTTAGGGTGTTACATTTGCCAAAGCTGATGGCTTCCGTTTTATTTTCATTTAGATTTAGTGTTGTTTTTAATGGAGATGAAATGAATAAATAAACAAACAAACAAACGATAGAGGAAGTATTGAAAGACAGCATGAACTTAAAACAGATTATTGAACTTCAAAAGTCAGAGTCAGAGATTCTTTATTGTCATTTGGATCACATGTGGTACATGTGATGAAACAAGATTATGTACACAGGGTCCCAGTTACATCCAACAATAAAAAGTAAAAGAAAAACAGTAATAGCATCTAAGATATGAACTAAGAAAAACATAAACTAAAAATACACTTGGCACTAATAGCATAAAAGCATTACTTCGAACAACAGCACAAACATGAGTCTGTATGAGCAGATGAGCACAAATGAACACAGCAGCATGAAACAGATCAGCACGAATCAAAGGGGGTAGCCCCTGAAGGAAAGAACATGTGGAAACCAATGCTGTACTGTACACTGAACTGGCTCCCTTACATCAGTCTGATACCTGGGGTTTTAACTGTATGATGAAACTGACCAAAATGGCCACTCCAGAAAATTGTATGACGCTCGCCAGCATTTTTTCCTGATAGATAATGATACTAGAGTACTAATGGCCACATCAGTGAAGGCCCCATATGTTTATTTTAGCTTTACTCCCTCTAATCCTGAAAATGACCTGGGATCCATGCCCCTGGATTGGTGTAACTCCACCCTGCCAGGAAACAAAATTGGCAGATGGGCTAGAGGAGGATTGTTCTACTACTGCGGTGGAAGGAGACTGATGGTGAGGATCCCACAGAAAGCAAAAGGCTTGTGCGCAATGGTTAGACTTCAGGCCTCTCTCACTCTGAAAGGATATGTAGTCAAGCATTCAGCTTTAACTGGCCCTTCAGCAACAGTCTTGACGGTCCGCAGACGCTGAAACATACTATAGAAAAGAGGTATACCTAAGGTAGATATTTCCGTGAACTCACCTACTTATATTGATGCAATAGGAGTCTCGAGGGGAGTCACAAATGAATATAAGTTAGCTGATCAAATAGCAGCAGGATTTCAAAACATCCCCATAATCAATGCAGTTTTTTCAGTCACCCCAAACAAGAATGGTGATATGATTAATTACATATATTATAATGTACTAAGATTGGCAAACTTAACTACAGATGCTGTAGAGGATCTGGCTGAGCAATTAGGACCTATCTCTCTGATGACCATACAAAACCACATGGCACTGGACATGGTATTAGCCGAAAAGGCGGGAGTCTGTGCTATGATTGGAGAAAAATGTTGTACTTTCATCCCTAACAACACTACCACACATAGCGTGGTGGTTTCTCTGACGGATCGGTGATCAGAGCACTGGAGGGACTGAGAAGACTGAGTAACGCCAAATTTACACTACATGCGGTCCAGCTCCGCCCCGCTCCGCAGGTCGCAGCAGAGCGAGTCCAGTTTACACTACCTCCGCTCCGCTCAGGTCCGCCTGGATGCGCCGCTCCGAGACGCATGCGCGGGAATTGCGAGATCGCGCGATAAATCAAGTGATAAATAAGTAAGTCAGAACAAAACAATTCATTCGGTGGAAGAAGGAGAACAACAGTAGAGACTGCTGCCTTGATCTTCTCTCGTAAATGAGCGACAGGACATGGTTTGAGCAACAGGAAGTGATGTATTACATTTCAGAATAAAATACTTTTTTTTTTTTTATTTCTTGTATTGCGTTTGTAGGCGTAGTCATAAATGATAGTTTGACAGCATTTTTGTACAAATAAATCCGTATAGAGCTAGGATTAGTCCGCCCGTGGTGATTTTATTTTGTAAATACGGAAGTTGTGCTCGTTCCTTTTCCTGTTGGTGCGACGTAATCTTTAAAAGTTGACTCCGGCACAGCTCCGGCGTCCGGCAGAAATAGGATCAATTCTAATTTTGACGGACTGCCGTCCGCTCGCTGCCGCCGTGCGGAGCCAGTGTAAATCTCTCTCATTGATTATAATGGGTGCGTATTTGCTGCGGAGGTCGGACCGGAGCGGGACGGAGCCGGAACGCATGTAGTGTAAATTTGACGTAAGACCATTCACAAACACTCAGGCTTTGATAACCCCTTAGAAGAAATGTTTACAAGCATGTTTGGTAAATGGAAAACGTTGGTAATTTCTCTGTTAGTGTCTGTGGCGACATTCTTAGGGATCATGGTGGCCTGTGGTTGTTCCTGTGTGTCCTATGTTTGTTCAATGGCAGTTCAATTCATCACCTCAACGATTGAGAAGGGCGGCAACGATCGTCCTCCACCCTATCAAATGTGTAACCAGGAGGGCCGTGACGTAGAATTGTCCATAGTGGCTAGTGTACCCTTGCTCGAGAAGACCGATTTATTCCGCTAATTTTGAAATTGCTCTGAAATGCCCATTCCTGCTGTAGTGTTTTATGCTTATTAAGAGATATGAGTGAGGGAAAGTATTTTTCCTGTACAGGTGGAGTCTGGGCCAGAAATGGTCATGGTCACTTTTCTCTTTAGAATAACAGCTGCCACAGGGGTTTTTCAAGGCCATGCAGAGGTACACTTATTCAAGGCTAAACAGTCATGTATAATGGTCTCTTTCAGAGACCAAAAGGGGGAAAATGTGAAGATGCTCTTACCATTGCATTATATTATTGCTGTGAGGCTTCTGTATCTGTTCTTATCTGTATCTGTTTTTAACTACATGTACTTGTTCCTTTGTGCATGTATGAACTGTACTGACTTGTGTGAGAGGAAGAATTTAAGTTCATTAAGTACAGGACTTGAACTACGAGGGAGCCACTGGTGTGTGTCCCACACTGATGACAGGATTACTAGTAATTGGAACAGAAGAAGAGGAAAAAAAACCTCTATAATAGCACTTTCAGGATGTAGACATAAGTTTGAACTAGTTTGGACAAAAAAACTAAAAGAATGTTGTGACACATCACTGGGTGGAGCTTTGCGCTTAAATACAGAAAGAGCTAAACCTCCAGTCAGACACGTCTTGGGTTTTGCTGTATCTCTGTGGTGTGCGGTGTAGTGATACAGCACCTCATGTCCGTTACTGGATTTAAACCTGTTCACATCTCTCTGAAACTCTGAGTGTTACACTTTTCTTGAGCTCTCAAGGAGACAAGTGGACACTATTTTGTTACATTTATTTTTTAATTAAGAGACATAAATTTGTATACACATAAATTGTATTATTGTATTATTTATGTATTATTGTATTATTTATGTATAGAGAGATTTTTTAACATTTTTCTGAACTGGTCCCTGTCCTCTATGCTGCTGTGACAATGTAAATTTCCCCACTGTGGGATTAATAAAGGCATCTTATCTTATCTATCTTATAAATCAATCAGAAAAGACTTCCTTTTAATTTGTGTTAATTCAGAATTGATCAACAGTATATTTTTATCATTTAATGATGATCTGTTATTGTGTTACTCTCATAATGGGTTATTATGTAGTATGAGGATGCTTGAAAGTTATGGCATAGTTCAGGGTAAAACTTTTAACTTCCTTCTCTGCTTAGTCTGTGAATTAGCCATAATATTCTCTGTACTAACAAGCTCCATCTGGCCACTGGTCTAAACACAATATGTAAGTGTCCTTCAGAGTTTTCCAACTCTGGGAACTGCTAAGTAAATCCTTTTATTTTGTTAAAATGGCCAATAACCATTCAGGAAGTGGGCAGACTCCGTCCTCCATATAAAACTCTTACTACCTGTTTTGGCTTCAGTGTGAAAAGGGAGAACTAAACTGAACAACTTGGTTCTTCTCTGGAAACTGGTTTGAACGTTCTGGTCAAATGTCAATTAGACCGACGTTTCTCAACCAGAGTTACAGCAGAGCATTTCTGTAACTCACTCATTTCTGTTTTGAAAGAATTTGTTTTCTGAAAGTTTTATTTTGAAACCCAGTCAGGACGTTAACCTTGTTTCCTACCGAGAGAGGAGAGTTTCACGTATCGTTGAATCAGTACACACGCGCTGAAGTGCAACTGGACGTCTACTGGACAACACAGTCTGTTAAGTGTCCAGCTACTTCTCAGCTCTTATCTCCAGAGACGTATCGTCACCAGGTAAAGAGTCGTTGACGTTTGCTGAGCGTGCGGGAAGCCCAGTTGTAACTAATTTGGGGAAAAGTGTCACCCAGTTGCATTTCAAAATAATTAACCTGTTAAACTTAGCTTTCATTCCATTTCTTCCTCCTTATTCTTATTTTTCTTAAGCCAGTAAACTTTTAAGTAAATGTGCCAGTAGGAAGTTATACTTTAACTTGTCTGTTTGTTTCAATTTGAATTCTGTCTAAAGTAGTTATTAAATCCAGTGGCGGCCGCCACTAGAGGGCGCTAGGGGCGCCGCTCCTCCTTGGAACTGCAGCTTTTCTTCTTCACCATTTGAAGATATATATATTTTTTTTTTATAAAAGTGAAATAATAAAATAAAAATATTTCGAAATGCATGCATATATGTTTTTAGTTGTGTAGGATAAATATTTTATGAGTAATGATTGTTTTGTTTGTTTCAAAAAACGTTTTCTGATTGTGAGTGACGTACTTCCGGTTTCCCCGCTCGGCGCCGCCTGGGGGCTTTTCCCATGCTTTTCCATTGAATCTAATTATAACTATCCGCCGCTAGCGGCCGTAGTTTATGTCCCATCTGTACAAAACTTTTGGACTGTACAGGTCGCATTTTCCCCCGCCCTCGAGCCTGGACTGTCTCTTATGCCACGGATCGACAGCACTTCCGGTTCGAGCCAAGGAGGGGGGGAGCGGGGGATTCTCTCTGTTTACAGTCAGACCTGATCATCACACGGACAACTAGCGAGTAGCGACGTTGAAACAGCTGTAATTATTAATGGTGCCTTTCTACACAGGTAAGCAAGTAATAATTAGTGAGTTTAATAAATCGCTGAGCACACATGAGCAAAGTTTGAGCTGTTTTCATCTGTGTTCGGGACATGGTGGTGTGTGTGGGACGGTGGTTGTTGCAGTCAGTCACAGTAGCTAGTAGCTGTGCTCATGGTTGTGGTGTACTGTCTGCAACATTATAAAAGTTGCTACTTGCTGCTAGTTATAAACCCGAATGTGTGAAGACGACTCCTGTCTGTCCATCTTCAGCTCATGAACTGTTTACTCCTCAGAGTGTCTGTCTGTGTTAGTTAACTTTTGTCTCGTTTCGTTTAGCAGCAGTTGCAAATTTTCTGATGAATAAATCTGAATGAATAAATAAACTTTAGTTTTAGTTTAGTTTAGTTAAACTTTAGTTTCATTATAAGTTGTGCTGTTGTTTCAAAGACACTAAACTTAAATAAATCAAGTAGCAGAAAGATTTAAGCATTAAATAGTTTGAATTTTTCATGTTATGAAACAGTGATTATATAATTATTTGAAAGGTTATTATTTTTATTCTGGAAAGGTTGAGCTCCATTCTCCCTGATGACCAGAAGAGCAAGCTCATTTCACAAGCATATGATGGTGCGAGTGTCATGAGAGGAGCCACAGGTGGTGTACAGAAGAAGATCCAAGATGTCTATGTAAATGCACACTATATATATATCACTGCTATGCTCACCAGCTTAATCTTATCATGCAGCAGGTGACTTCCCATATCTCAAAAGTGAATATTTTCTTCTCAGACCTGGCTGGATTCTCCGGCTTTTTTTCAAGATCGCCAAAGAGAACCAGTATTCTCGATGAAGTGGTGGCCCACAGAGTTCCAAGAGCAAGCACAGTGAGGTGGAACTTCCACAGCCGAGCTGTGAACACTGTTTTTGAACACAAAGAAAAACTGCTCCAGTGTTTTGAAACCATCAGGGACTCAGGACAGTTTGATCCTACCACTGTTAGAGAAGCTGGAGGCTTTGTGAGGCTGCTGGAGGATGATAGCTTCAGCTTTTTCCTGAAACTGTTCCATCTGGTCATGCCTCATGTGGACATTCTCTACAACCAACTCCAGAAGCGGACCATCGACTCAGTCTTTGTTCAGAGAATCATGCAGCAGTTCACAGACCACATTCAAAAAATCAGGTACCGGTAAATTGAAATTAATGTGTATGTTGTGCTGTTTAATATTACTGATACAGTATTTTGTTAATGTCTTATGATTGAACTACTTCACATTTCTTGTTATTTTACCTGGTGACTAAAATATGAACACTGTTCTCTTATGGTCCTGCAGAGACTCACTCCCTACTATTTGTGGCGAACACAGTGGCAGTGTATCCCAGATGGCTAAGAAACGCCGCACACTGGGCCCTGGTGAACGTCAGAGGATAGCTACAGAGGATAGCTACAGAGGTGAGCAGCTACAGAGGTGAGCAGCTAAATGCATGTCTTTTACCGTACAATGTTTTTCATCATATTAGTTCTGTATTTTGAAAAAGTGAGGAGCACTACATCTTTCTAATTACAATGTCAATTTGAATTGTTGCTATTAAATGTACACATATACTCATAAATTGTTAGATGTTAAATAATTAGAAAGCTGACTAGCCATTTCCCTATCCTCTTGAATACCAGGAAAAATAAATATTGTCCATGCCCAATATTTTATTATTCATATGGAAGAGAAAGGTGCCAAAACCCACCCTTTCATATTTAGCATAATTGAAAAGCACAAAATCAGTCAGAGAATCTTTATTGCCATTTGCACCACATGTGGTACATGTGATGAAACAAGATTATGTACACAGGGTCCCAGTTACATCCACCAATAAAATGTAAGAGAAAAACAGTAATAACATCTAAGTAGCTTAAATTACAACCTTGAACTACTTATTCATTTAAATACATCCTGTTGCACCATTGAAATTCTACCATGTTGTTTTTTACTATGTTTGTAGGACCTTGTATTACTTTTTCATTTGTAGGTACTTTATTTTTGTACCTTTATTGCATGCTTTAGTATTTTTTTTTGTTTGTTCTTTGTTGTTTTAGTGAGTTAAATTGTTGGTTCTCAATCTGAGCATTTCATTGTACTGTTGGCCTAGTTTTAATCTGCATTTGATAAATAAACACCAGAAAAACTTGAAACGTTATTTTTTCATTTTTGAGAAAATAGCCCCCCCTGGTGGTTAACGGAGGAACCGCCACTGATTAAATCAGAGCTAATCTCGATACAAATGTTTAATGTACTTTTATGATTTTCTTAATAAAAGATTAATCTTCTGGTGGATCAACATAAGTTGACGTCTCTCGTGAAATTACATTTTGTCTAGTCACATTTAAGCAATTTAATCAGTAAAAAGAGTGAACTCGTGAATATTGATGATAAGTTTGTGCAGATAAAATCTGCTCAAATCTTTCATCTGGAATATTGTACTAATCAGCAAACTGACTAGTATTATATCCCTTACAATTGGTAGCTCGTACGATACTTTGAGACGGTTATTAAATTGTATTTTTGTAGTCTATTGTAACGGTTGTTGGCATAGTTATTATCCTTGTTTTTGGACTTGGAGATAATTCTGGTTGGTGAGTGTCGGGAAATTGCTATTGTTGCATTGTCTGTGTCATTTCATGTTGGAATTATTTTTGTTTCAATTTTAAACGTCTGTTTGAAGCTGCTGGTGATGAATTTTGTCTGTGTCTGTGAGACGTTTTCATAATGTGTCGCACGTTGCATGCATTTTTCCTTGTTGTGACCGCCGTGTCACCTCTCCGCCACTCTTTTTATCTCATTACATCTGCGGATTGCTGTTGTGTGCTGTTTTCACATTGTCGGGCTGCTCCGGTGTACTATTTCTGTTGCAACGTCGTTTGTTTGTGGTTCAGGAGAACCCACTCAGTTCTGCATTTGGACCGACTATCAGTTGGTTCAGACGAGAATAGTCCGTTGTTTTTCAACAGTTAGAAGTGCTGTCTTCCTCAGGAAGGCGCGGGGGCTTGCCTTTATGTGATTTGGTACATTAACAGAATTTTTCTGTGGTGTTCTGAGCGTTTATTTTGTGAAAAAGTGTCCAGAACTTTGGGGTAAGCTGAGTTAGCATTCCCGGAGCTGAGGTTGCATAAAGCGCTGTGATTGGTCCAGTGTGTATCGTGTTCAATATCGTTGGTTCTGATAGGCTGCTGGTCGTCAGTTTTCAATTTGTTCACACATTTCTGACAGTTTGTCTGCGTGGTTTCGTTTCTATGCATGTAATATTGTCAAAGACTGCTTAACCGTGGTGTTTTGTGATATTTGTAAGTGTTTTAGAACGTTAAAAAGTCCGTTCAATGCTAGAGTCCGACCGACCTTGGGGTCCGTGAACGCGTCGTTTGAACGGCACGTCAACATGAATGACATAGAGAGACGTAAGGTATAGAAGACTACATTACCCATGAGCGCTTGGGTTAAGAACTACATGTTTTGTCTTCGCTGTGTTTAGTCGGTTACGCTGAAAGTGGTGACGCATGCAGGGTGGGACGGCCCACTCCTCGTCAGTTTTCACTTCAGTTACGAGCCCGGACAAGCTTCACGCTTGCTTGTCCGTTATTATCTTTGAAAACCTGTTTAATCGCTGTGTTTTTGAGATTTTAAATGGTGTTTTAACGCAGTTGGTGTAAGACTACCGAACGCCATGTGACCAGGTCACGTGACACCGGAAGCTACGACTGGTTTATGGGACCGACTATTTTCTTTTAAACAAAGTTTAAAAATCACAGTACCTGTTCCAAACGATGTTCGTCACATCGAGTCGTCTGTTATAAGACCGGGGTTCTAGAGATTGTCACGTAAAGGCTCTAGATCTTTCTGTAAGGTGCTTTTAATCCGTTTGTTGGATGTTTTTGTACACTAACGGCTAAGCTACGGCTATGCTCACGGGTGACAACAGCGCCTCTATACCGGTCAGAAATAGAAATTGCAGTCGCTGTGATATGATATGATCTGCTGCCATCTGCTGGTTACTTTAGAAGTAATTTTGTCGACATTTCAGCTTTCCTGTTTTTAAATAGAGTACAGTTTGAAATGTTGAACACACAGCATCCTTTAATTTTAATTTTCACATAAAATCAAATATTGATAGCAGAACAGTTACACAGAATTAATGCAGACATGTCTGCATTTTGATAAAACTTAACACTTTTATCGTAATTCTGTACACACAAGCTTTCCAGTTTATTTTAAACAAAAAGTTTAAAATAACAAACATGACGCATCTTTTGTCTTGATTTTCACAAAAAATTAAAACAAAGATAGCAGAACTTGTTTTGAGCTTGTCACAGGTCGACTAATTAATAAAAATCACTGATTTTTATTTGATATAACATCTTGGATGGACTCCGCCAAGGTTGCCCTTTGTCACCGATTCTGTTCATAACTTTTATGGACAGAATTTCTAGGCGCAGCCAAGGTGTTGAGAGGATCTGTTTTGGTGACCTTAGAATCGCTTCTCTGTTTTTTGCAGATGATGTGGTCCTACTGGCTTCATCAGTTCGTGATTTACAACTTTCACTGGAGCGGTTTGCAGCCGAGTGTGATACGGCCGGGATGAGGATCAGTTCCTCCAAGTCCGAGGCCATGGTCTTGAGCCGGAAAAGGGTAGCATGCCCTCTCCGGGTCGGGGAGGAGGTCCTGCCCCAAGTGGAGGAGTTTAAGTATCTCGGGATCTTGTTCACGAATGAGGGAAAACTGGAGCGTGAGATCGATAGGCGGATAGGTGCAGCGTCCGCAGTGAAGCGGGCGCTGTACCGGTCTGTCGTGGTGAAGAGAGAGCTGAGTCAAAAGGCAAAGCTCTCAATTTACCGATCGATCTACGTTCCCACCCTCATCTATGGTCATGAGCTTTGGGTTATGACCGAAAGAACAAGATCTCGGATACAAGCGGCTGAAATGAGTTTTCTCCGCAGGGTGGCTGGACTCTCCCTTAGAGATAGGGTGAGAAGCTCAGTCATCCGGGAGGGACTCGGAGTAGAGCCGCTGCTTCTCCACATCGAGAGGAGCCAGTTGAGGTGGCTCGGGCATCTGGTTAGGATGCCTCCTGGACGCCTCCCTGGTGAGGTGTTCCGGGCATGTCCCACCGGGAGGAGACCCAGAGGAAGACCCAGGACGCGCTGGAGGGACTATGTTTCTCGGCTGGCCTGGGAACGCCTTGGGATTCCCCCGGAGGAGCTGCTCCAAGTGGCTGGGGAGAGGGAAGTCTGGACCTCCCTACTTAGGCTGCTACCCCTGCGACCCGACCCCGGATAAGCGGAAGAAGATGGATGGATTGATGGATGGATCTTGGATGTTTTATTGAGCACATACACTCCAGTTTATTTTGGATACAAGTTTATTTGAAATAAGCTGGAAGGCCTTGTTCTCTCCTGTTGACTGTTGCATGCAATAAGATTCAGTTTGAATGTAACTGCAAAACATCTTTTTAAGGCATCATCAACCCGGACTGTTCATCACAGATTGTCTTCTGTATAGCCAAAAGGTCTTTGTCCGCTTTGATCCCCAAACCGTGATCCAACAGCATGTTAAAATCAAAGAAGAGTGGTTCAACAAAACATGGTACACTTTACCAATCGAGGACGCAAGAGGACAAATCCGACACATGTTAAAACAGCTACATAAGTACACTCTCACATAACAGGAGCTGAGTGGAATGTCTAGAAGAGAGAAGCGTGGCATTGGATGGCTTCTCCTCGCCGCCTCTCCTCTCGGATCTCTTTTCAGTTTAGGCATGTCCGTAGTCAACACTGTCAGCATATCATCCTTAAAACAACATGTTAATGAAATACAAAATGAGTTCCCAAAGATCCAAATACAGATGAATCAACAACAAGCTCAGTTTACTCAAGTGACGAAAACTCTTAGACAAACTGTCTTAGTGCTGAACACTCACACCCAAAGAATAAAGGTCCTTGCACAAACGGTAAATGAACTAAAACTTAAGGTAGAATGGGAATACACCATCACCCACCTGATAGATAGGGTCATTTCTGATATGCTTAGAGATATCAGCTCATCAGTTGATGCACTAGCCACTGGCAGAATCCCACCCTATCTCATCTTCCTATAGATGGTAACAGACATCCTTACCTCTGCTACAGGCGAAAAAGTAAGGCCAATCCAGGCTCACCTGGCTTACGCTCTCGGTGGCGCGATCCCGATTTATGTCAACCACGTAGCGGGTGAATTCGCGTTCCTTATCAATCTACCCATCATTCCATCAAATGGCATCTATAGACTGAAAGACGTCATTAATGTCTGTAATTGGCACGGTAAAAACCACGTAAAAATTAACACTCCAAAGGTGGTTGCGTATCGCGACAGTGACCCCTCAATTTTCTTGGCTCCAAACCTCCGGATGTGTGTTCTCACTCACGAGATACACTACCTGTGTACAAGTAAGCCTTTCATTCTGAATAAAGGCATGGGCATTTGCGGTGTCACACCAGTTCCAAATAACTCAAAATGCCTAACGACCATGACTCCTCGACGCCAGGTTACGACCGCTAGCGCGGAAAGAATTGGGTCACGTTGGTTAGTCAATGTTCCCCAAAGAACCGCAATGATGGTGTACGACCACCAACCCGCGGCTAACAGACTTGTGACCCTCCCAGATAAAACAATGTGGATCAGTGTCCCCGAAGGTACAACTATACACATTGGCGAATTGACGCTCTACCACCTCCATCCGGATCAATGGGAATCCACTCTGGAAGATCCCGAGTGCTTCTCAAACATGAGTTTAGAGATAGACCCTAAAACCATTGAACAACTCCGTTTTGAAGGAACTAAAGTCATCGATGTCGAACCGATTAATAAAGTTCTCAGGACTCTCAAGTCGACAACACGATCCTGTTTCAGCCTATCACTTACGCATGGTCTAGCGCCGACTCGCTCAATTCAGTTGTGGTAATGATCCTCTCTTTCGTAGTGTGCGGGATAATCGTGTACCTACTCCGTCGCGTCCAATCTGTTGAGGCCCGATTGGATCGTTATGAGACCCAACAGGATACTTCAGACCGTCAGAAACCTAACCCGAGAGGTAGGCAAAATGGACAGAACACCCGTTTGTAATCTGACGACCAGAGTGAGTTTGATGTAGTGAAACGTTGTTTTCAAGTTGCTTAATTGCTACTTTTGTTGTTATTGAAGTTTGTTATTGTTTTCTGAACACTCCCAGCCAAAAGAGGTTTTGATTAATGTTAGTTGAAGACTTAAATGGATTTAACTATGCCAACATGCTGTTCATTTTGTTATAAATCTCAATCTTTGAAGAGTCATTGTAGATTAATACTACTTAAAGTACTATAATCTACACTGATCTCCCAATCATGTAAGTAGAACCGATTCGATCGTTTCTATTCTAGATCTATTCATTTTGATGAGTCTCGCCATAGACTTCAAAATTTATTAGGAATACCAAATCCTACGTCACTCGTCTAAGACAACAGACATTTAGACCAAACTATATTTCATTCTATTTTAGTTAACCTAAACTAAGTAATGAATGGAGGAATAGTTTGAAATAAGAGGCCTTTGTTACAGAAGCCCTCCAAAATTCTATAGGTATAGATCCCTATATCTGATTTTTACAGCATTGATCCACTCCTTAATTGGTATATGTAGCTGATCTAATCCATGATAGCTTACATACCAGGTGCATATAGGTAGGGCCTAATGTAAAATCCCAGTCATAAGCCTACCTAAAACCACATACTCGGATGACACATAGAACCAGGGTGGCACCGACTGGAAGCCATCCAGCCCGCAACCTTCAATGTGGGGACCTGATACTCCAACATTGGTCTTCAACCTTCATCCAAGGGCCGCCTCATCTGCGTCAATCTAGGGATCCCTTCTACATGCTGATTTAAAAACCATTTGTTGCTGATAAAATCAATAACCCCAATCGTTGTGGAATTACCGCTGTGGATTATAAGACTTTGTTTCCAAGGGATCACAGACTCAGTTTTCCAAGGGATTGAAAGCTTACCGCAATGGGATTACCTACGAACAGTATGGAATTTCCAATAACATTATGGGAGTATAATTTTTTTCTCCACTTGCTGGATTACATAAAGGTCAGAGACATTCGGTGGTATCCTTTCGTGTTGGAACTCATCTCCAAGGACATGCGATGACTTCCAAAAAGGGGGACTGTAATGATACAGCACCTCATGTCCGTCACTGGATTTAAACCTCTTCACATCTCTCTGAAACTCTGAGTGTTACACTTTTCTTAAGCTCTCAAGGAGACAAGTGGAAACAATTTTGTTACATTTATTTTGAATTAAGAGACACAAATCAATCAGAAAAGACTTCCTTTTAATTTGTGTTAATTCAGAATTGATCAACAGTATATTTTTGTCATTTAATGATGATCTGTTATTAACATGAGTGTTACTCTCATGCTGGGTTATTATGCAGTACGAGGATGCTTGAAAGTTATGGCACAGTTCAGGGTAAAACTTTTAACTTCCTTCTCTGCTTTGTCTGTGAATTAGCCATAATATTCTCTGTACTAACAAGCTCCATATGGCCACTGGTCTAAACACAATATGTAAGTGTCCTTCAGAGTTTTCCAACTCTGGGAACTGCTAAGTAAATCCTTTTATTTTGTTAAAACAGCCAAATACCATTCAGGAAGTGGGCAGACTCCACCCTCCATATAAAACTCTTACTTCCCATTTTGGCTTCAGTGCAAAAAGGGAGAACTAAACTGAACAACTTGGTTCTTCTCTGGAAACTGGTTTGAACGTTCTGGTCAAATGTCAATTAGACTGACGTTTCTCAACCAGAGTTACAGCAGAGCATTTCTGTAACTCACTCATTTCTGTTTTGAAAGAATTTGTTTTCTGAAAGTTTTATTTTGAAACCCAGTCAGGACGTTGGCCTTGTTTCCTGCCGAGAGAGGCAAGTTTCACGTATCGTTGAATCAGCACACACGCGCTGAAGTGCAACTGGACGTCTACTGGACAACACAGTCCGTTAAGTGTCCAGCTACTTCTCAGCTCTTATCTCCAGAGACGTATCGTCACCAGGTAAAGAGTCGTTGATGTTTGCTGAGCGTGCGGGAAGCCCAGCTGTAACTAGTTTGGGGAAAAGTGTCACCCTGTTGCATTTCAAAATAATTAACTTCTGTTAAACTTAGCTTTCATTCCATTTCTTCCTCCTTATTCTTATTTTTCTTAAGCCAGTAAACTTTTAAGTAAATGTGCCAGTAGGAAGTTAGACTTTAACTTGTCTGTTTGTTTCAATTTGAATTCTGTCTACAGTAGTTATTAAATCAGAGCTAATCTCGATACAAATGTTTAATGTACTTTTATGATTTTCTCAATAAAAGATTAATCTTTTGGTGGATCAACATAAGTTGACGTCTCTCGTGAAATTACATTTTGTCTAGTCACATTTAAGCAATTTAATCCGTAAAAAGAGTGAACTCATGAATATTGATGATAAGTTTGTG
Source organism: Garcialebias charrua (assembly GCA_038048925.1). Classification (NCBI taxonomy): domain Eukaryota; kingdom Metazoa; phylum Chordata; class Actinopteri; order Cyprinodontiformes; family Rivulidae; genus Garcialebias; species Garcialebias charrua. The sequence goes on along the minus strand of JBBPBX010003149.1, from coordinate 27,575 downwards.
CAGATAAAATCTGCTCAAATCTTTCATATGGAATATTGGACTAATCAGCAAACTGACTAGTATTATATCCCCTACAGCGGTAAGAGTGTCTCCTTTTAGCCAAAAACTTTAATAAATGTTGATAATATGTTTAACTTTAATCTATCTGACTGATCATTGTGTCTTTTCTCCATGTATCTCTGAACAAATGAGAGGAAAAGGTAAATGGACTGAAAAGTCTGAATTGGTATGTTGATTTTCCTTGACACTAGACTCAACCAGACAAAACACCACTGACTCAAATGCAGCTAAAGGAAAACAGGACTGCTTAGTGGTTTAGCACTGTTGTCTCACAGTAAGAGGATCCTTTATTACTGCTGCACTATGTGACTATCGTGTGGTTGATGCCTTGCCATCGTGGTTCAGTTAATCTCAGTGCTGCTCACTGCCTTTGCAGTGGCCTGTCACACAACCTGTTTGGTGGAGGTTGTGTGCAATATGTATCATGTGCATTAAAGCAGTGTTACTGCCTGTGAGCTGCTTGTTTACTGATTTGTCCTATTTGTTATTCTACAAAGTTGTTAAATTTCTTTTGGACCTTGTAGATATTGTATTTCTTTTTCAATTATCAGTGCTTTGTTTTGTACTTTTGTTACATGCTTTACTCTTGTTTTTTGCAAGTCGAGATGGTTTTTCCTCATCCTGAGCATTTCATTGCATTGGTGACCATATGTTGACCAGGGTGGCTGAGTGGTTAGAGTTGAAGGTTCAATTCCACCAGTAGTCACATGTTGCAGTGTCCATGGGCAAGAGACTGAACCCCTCATTGTCACTGATGTGTGTCCCATCGGTGTATGAATGTGATAAAGCGCTGATTAGTTTCTACAGATTCAGATTAGCTTCTAGTAGAGTACTGTTTTTTTCCTCTATGTGCTCCGGTGAAGACAGACATGTCTTCCTGTGCTCCCCACACATCCCTGATTGCTCTCTTTCATCTTGTGAACCCTTAAAGAGCATCTTTTTTTTCCTTTCATACCTTCCTAATTTGAAAGATTTGATCAGCTGGTCTCTCAAGAAAACTGATCAACTTCTCCCGACAGGAGTCAGGGTAAAGAAGACCCTTTTACCTCACCGGAAACCAATTGGATTTACAATGACAACTGGATTTTGCTGTTTGGGTTGGTGAAATCACAATTGTCTACAAATCCATGTGGATGTGTCGAAGCTTAGCAACACTCAGACTGAATTATGTGGAGCTACGTCAGAGCTGGAACAGGCTGTTACCAGGATTGTGAACTTTCTGGCAGCACCCATGAATGGTTGGGAATAATCTTGGAGAAAGCTGTGAGCTTTACTTTGGCATAACGAATCAATTTGGGTGTTTGGAGTTACCATCAGAGAAATGTACCAGCAAGACTTTAAAAGGCAGAAACCGCAATTTACGAGTTCTGCTTGACCCAAACTTTGACCTTGATGATGGACTTCTCTCAATCCCTCCTGGCATGTTTAGGAAAAACAAGGATGATTTGACTGTCTCTTCACCCCTCCCTTCCCCAAGGCCACGGGCATGTGACGGAACCTCAGCCGAGCTAATGATAAATAACACCTCTTATCTGGACAATGGCTGGGATGGAGGGGGGGGGCTCTGTACTATGCTACGACCTTCCCTTAAAATTTAATGTCTTCACCGGCCTATATGTACAGTATGTGTATCACGTCTATTTATGTGTTAGGCTGTGGTAGGTTTTTTTGATGCCTCAAATCATGCTCTGTCTAGTACAAGGTGTGAGAGATCTATTTTTTTAAATACCATCTCTCCTCATGTTTTCTTCCCTTTTCTCATCTAAGTAAAAATATTATTCTGAGGAAGAATAAGAGAGCCGCGCTAATTAGCAGCAGGTTTGTGCGCTAATTAGCAGCAGGTTTGTGCACTACATCCATCTTTTGGACGACTGTACGTACATGTTCTAATTGTATCTCAGTGTAATTATAATAAAGCTTTATCTGATTATATATGAATGGGTAAATGAGGGCACATATTGTGCTGTAAAGCACTTTGGGTATCTTGAAAGATATAAAAGCACTATATAAGGGCAGTCCATTTACCACCATATGACAAATTACAATAAACATTTCAATAACCGTTTCCTGGATTAAATCCCCGGTTGGGACCTGGGCTCTTTTAGTGTGGAGTTTGCATGATTTCTTCGTGCTTGCATGGGTACTCTCTGGGCACTCCGATTTCCTCACACTGTCTATAAAACCTGCTTGTTAGGCTGCCTTCAGGCCCAGGCCTCCCTTGCAAAATAAATAAATGATCTCAGTAGAATTTGGTTTAAAAAAAGTCAATGAACAAACTCTTTGTGATGAACCTGTCTTTGCCACAATATATTTTAAAAATACATTACAGCAAAGACTGGACATCAGTCCATCATTAAACAGGGGCGGAGGCTTNACCAAAACATGGCTTAATGAAAATATAAATCAAGCTGCTGACCAGTAAATGTGAAATAGTGGAAATAGCTATTTTGGATCTGCACAGCTCAACTGTAAACAAATTTAGCCTATATGTGTGTTGATGCTTCATCTTCTGTTTATTAAGCTAACAATTACACAAACATTTGTTTTTATTTAACACATATGTGCATTGTATCCGTTACCGTACAGCAGGCCATGCTGTGCAGCCTGCCACGTGTTGTTTCCCCTTTGTAGTCATAGATATAAACAATAAACTGTGAGAATGAATGACCAAAACATGGCTTAATGAAAATATAAATCAAGCTGCTGACCAGTAAATGTGAAATAGTGGAAATAACCATTTTAGATCTGCACACCTCAACTGTAAACAAATTTAGCCTATATGTCTGTTGATGCTTCACCTTCTGTTTATTAAGCTAACAATTACACAAACATTTGTTTTTATTTAACACATACTGTATGTGCATTGTATCCGTTACCGTTTCATTTTGTACTGATGGATGTCAATGTCTGTTTTTTAGCCTGAAGAAACACCACAGAGCCAAGCACAGGACGATACATGGTGCCTCGACCAGACTGTCACCCCATTCGACCCGACCGTCACCCCCATGGACCAGACCTTCACCCCTATCGACCAGACCCTCACCCCCATGGACCAGACCCTCACCCCCATGGACCAGACCGTCACCACCATCGACCATGAGTACATCACACCCATCGTCTCTCACAACCTCACGCCTACTGGCCATGAAACTGGCAGTACTTCAAACGCAGGGGGTTTTCCTCTGCGCAGGTCCTCCACGCCAATTCCTCCCTGTCCAACGGTGCCCATACCCGTACCACCTCGACACTTGCCAGGGTCAAGCAGCAGTAGCAGAAGCGACAGCCCTAGCATCAGCTCACTCAGTTGGTGTTGGTGAAAACTTTTTATACTTTTATACTACTATGAAAAAGTACTATGCAAAAACTCAGGACAGTATTACACTTTATTTCATTTTATGTTTATTAAATGTTGGTGAAACTGAAAACACTTTTATACTACTATGAAAAAGTACTATGCAAAAACTCAGGACAGTATTACACTTTATTTCATTTTATGTTTATTAAATGTTTTAGTGTTTAAATAGTTATTGTTGCACTGAGGGACAGAGAGAAATGCAATTTCAATCCTGTGTATGTCCTGTACATATTACTGTTTTGAGAATAAAGCTGACTTTGACTTGACTTTGATTCAAATGATACATTTGTAATGCATAATTACACATTTATCAATTATTTTTAGACAGCATGCAATTTTTGCACACATTAAAATCAAAACACTATTTCTACAGGTTTCTCCACATTCCACTTCACATTCCTGGTGAAATAAAGGCTACTACACATTGAGATTTTTCGTGTCAGGTAGCAATGCTTCATTTTAATGCAATATGGGACTTATATTTACAATGCCATTTCAGGTTTCCAAATAATTCTAACATCTAATGTTCTTACAATTATAAAAAAGTCTTTCATACCAAATTTTATGTAATACAACTGTTAGTGGCTTTGTAAATACAATATGCAAACAAAACAGACGGAAAGCTGAAGTGGATATTTCAATGTAGTTTCATTTTATTTAAAATCATTAACATTCAAATACATATAGCAATATACAATATAGCTTAGCACACCTCAGAGACTATCAGGGAAACCGTAGTTGCACCAAGTTTGTAGCTGGCTGCTACACTTTTCTGGCTGCTACCTGAAGCCAGGATTCTTAAAGTCACTGCCAAACGCTCGGGTAATGTCACAGGGCTGCTGTGGGTCCTTCCATGTCGTATGAAAGGCGAAATACGATGTAGCAGGTCATCAAATCGGCGTGCAGACATACGGAAGTAACTGAAGTGCATTTCTTCGTCAATTCTCCGCATCGGCATCACCAGCATGTTATATTCCCCACCAGTACGTCTCTGAGAGTGTAATGGCCGAACATACCATCTCCTTCTGCGTCTTCTTCGTCTCATTAAAATTGCAAGACACAATAACTGTTGTTCTATTATAATTTGCTCCTCTAATAAAGACAGTTCAAGAATGAAGCGAGCGGGAAGCCATTTTGTTTGTGTTGTGACGTCAAACAGTTCTTCTTCTACGGTAGATTTCTTCTTCTACACCCTTTCTTGTAACATATGCACATGTTGTAGAGGCTACTTCCACCTGCTGGCCCGTAAAAGAACAGCACTTTGCCATGCTCGGCCGTGCGTCAACCATAAAGACAGGGGCGAAACTATGAACGCATTTCGCCGTGCGGCACAGTGCACGCGCGGCGCGCGCGCTCCAGCCTGCGGACCAAAGCGAAAGTCTAACTCAGCCTTAAGAGTGCACACCTTCTCCAGCTCCCCGGGCGCTTTCTGGCTGCTCACTGCACCACCTGGTGGTGGTTGGGTTAAATGCAGAGACGAATTTTGTCTGTGTATGGGAAACATACACAGATGACAGACAAAGACATTATTATTATTATTATTATTATTAAAAAATTATGTACTAGTTCAACCCCTAATATATATACATATATACACAGGTAGTCCTCGACTTACGACGGTCTCAAGTTACGACGTTTCGCGGTTACGATGTATCTCCCAATAATTTTTTATTTATTTTGAACATTTATTTTGAAAAGCCGAGTTACGCAGTTTCCGGTTTTACGTTGTAAACGAATGAAGAATACGGAGGAGGGACGGAGGAAAGGCTTCACCAGCATCCCAATATGAAATTAACTCTTTTTTCCCTTCATTATGGCTCCCAAAAGTATGTTTTTTGATAATTATGTAAGGTACTGTGCTAGGATAGGCTAAGTGCTTGGTAAAATACAGTACTGTACGTATAAGGTGCCATATGTACGTATGTTCTGACTTACGTCAAAATTCGCTTTACGTCGCCGTGCAGGAACGGAACTCCGTCGTAAGTCGAGGACTACCTGTGCATATATATATAAAATATATATATATAATATATATATAAATAATATATATAATATATATATATATAATATATATATATATATATATATATATATATATATATATATATATATATATATATATATATATATATATATATAATATATATATATATATATATATATATATATATATATATATATATATATATATATATATATATATATATATATATATATATATATATATATATATATATATATATATATATATATATATATATATATATATATAT
>JBBPBX010003149.1:5860-20328 GCA_038048925.1 Garcialebias charrua | reverse complement strand
TATATATATATATATATATATATATATATATATATATATATATATATATATATATATATATATATATATATATATATATATATATATATATATATATATATATATATATATATATATATATATATATATATATATATATATATATATATATATATATATATATATATATATATATATATATATATATATATATATATATATATATATATATATATATATATATATATATATATATATATATATATATATATATATATATATATATATATATATATATATATATATATATATATATATATATATAAATATAGATACATCTCGGCAAAATGGAGAGAATATTTCAGGAATGTGTTGCTATCGGGCAAGTTGTATTTATTCTGTCATGCCAACTAGTTTTAGCGATGTTACAGCGGAAACAGCTGATCAGTCACATGACGTGAATGTTCGCTACGTCAGAACTGAGTCGGCAAATCTGTTTCCATCTCTCGTTTTGCGCATCAGCTCTGTTTCGAAAAACCCAAAAAACACCTCAAGCGAGCGTATCAACTTTTTTGCGAATTAGAGGAAGTTAATTCGAATCGTGCCGTTTCCATTCACCTTTTCTGATGCGATACTTCAAAATGCGCATCATTCATTCAACCTTTATTTAGTCAGGTAAATCTTATTGAGCTTCGAGGGCTCATTTACGAAAGTGACCTGCTACAAACTAAAGAATGATGAACATCAAGAAACCTTGATGGAAACACGGCTTATAATACCCTGCTTCTACCCCATCTTGGCCTCCAAATACAGTATATGAAAATGATTATATTATTGTCTATTTTGTCTGTACTCTGTACCTTAGCTGTGCTCTTTATTTAAAACAGGTATCTCTTGTAAATGAGTCCTTGTGGCTCATGAGACTAACCTGTATAAATAAAGGTTGAACGAATGTAGCTCTGGGTAAAGTCTAAGCAAATAATGGTGAGACTGGACAATAATAAATAAATAAATAATCAAACAACACAAAAAGTACGGTAGAGGTCAAAAATAGCATATTTTAGCAGGGGGACATTGCCCCCCTTGGACCCCCTTATGTAGCGCACGTGAGCTTTACGTAGTACTGTACTGTACATTGCAAAAACCGCAAGTGGAGCTTCAAAACCAGAATGTACAAGTTTCTGTTCTCCCGCTCAGAAACATGTCTATGCAGGTGAAGACTGGCTCATAAAATAATAAGAGCCGAGGCTTTGCGTTTTAATCCGAGCAGGTAGCTGCACACGATCAACTCAGACATCTGTAAACACATTAAAAGGTTTTACCAGTTTCCTGATCCAACGATGCACACTTTCTTTCCAGGCATTTTTATAATTTGAGAGGAGTTGTAATATCTGTGGCAGAGCCGCTTGTTGTTATCCACCAGCCGTGTCAATAACTTCCTCATGAAAGGATCTCCTCCCTCCTTCTCCTCCTCTGAAGGAAAACCGAGGAGGAGTCTGCAGCCGGAACACTTTTATTACTTCCTCCTTTCTGCTCCGTCACAAACGAGCTCAAAAATAAAAACAAGTCGAACAGGAAATGCACGTTTCTGTAGTGGTCATTTCATTAATGACGCCTTGAGTTGAGCGAGGTCCGTCAATCAGGTTTATCTGTCGAGCAGCTCACATCAAGCAAATGTGTCTAAGATGGAGACGTTTCCGGGTATTTTCAAAATAAAGGCACAATGGGCAACAAAAGAGAGGGAAAAAATACTGTAATTTGAAAAAATAAATTAAAGAAGGAAAACAATCCTGTTTTTTCTTAATAACGCAATAGCTGAGTTAGAAAAAACAACAACAGGAAACCTAATCCAACATTATGTATGCACTTTAAACGAGTGGTTCCCAACCCTAGTCCCTGAGGAACACCATCCTGCATCTACATGCAGGTACCATCCTGCATGTTTCTCTGCTCCAACACACCTGATTCAGTGATTTAATTGCTTCCTCGGGTTCTGCAGAAGCCTGTTAATCATCCGTTCATCCAAATCAGGTGTTGGAGAAGAGAAGCAATTAAACCATAGGATGGTGTTCCTCAAGGGCCAGGGTTGGGAACCATTGTATCCATCCATCCATACATACATACATACATACATACAGTCATCCATCCATCCATCCGTTATCTTCCACTTGTTTCGAAGTTGGGTCGCGGGGGCAGCAGCTTGAGCAGGGAGGCCCAGACATCTCTCCACAGCCACCTAGCTATTCTGAGGGGGAACCCAAGACATTCCCAAGCCAGCCAAGACACATAGTCTCTCCAGCGTGCCCTGGGTCTTCCCCGGAGTCTCCTCCCAGTCTGACATGCCCAAAGCACCTCCCTAGGGAGGCGCCCAGCAACGTCAACTGGCTTCTCTCCGTGTAGAGGACCAGAAATTCTACTCTGAGTCTCTCCCAGATAACTGAACTTCTCACCCTATCTCTAAGGGAGAGTCTTGCTACCCTGTGGAGGAAATTCATTTCAACCGCCTGTATCCGCGATCTCATGCTTTCAATCACTACCCAGAGTTCGTGGCCATAGGTGAAGGTAGGAATGTAGACTGACCGGTAAACAGAGAGCTTTGCCTTACAGCTCAGCTCCCGCTTCACCACAATGGACTGGTACAGAGCCTGCAATACTGCAGATGCTGCACCAATTTGTCTGTCAACCTCATGCTCCATTCCTCCCTTACTCGTGAACAAGACCCAGAGATACTTGAACTCCTCCACTTGAGGCAGAATCTCACACTTGACCTGAAAAGAGCAATCCACCCTTTTCCGGTTGAGGACCATGGCCTTAGATTTGGAAGTGCTGATTAGATTCCATACTGATTCTCATCCCAGCCGCTTCACACTCGGCTGCACAGCTCCAGTGAGAGCAGAAGATAACGGCACAATGACTTTAACAGTACCACATCATCAGAGTCAAGTCAAAGTCAACTTTATTGTCAAAACTGTAATATGTACAGGACATACACAGGATTGAAATTGCATTTCTCTCTGTCCCTCGGTGCAACAGTAACCATTTAAACACTAAAACACTAAAACATTTAATAAACATAAGCATAAAATGAAATAATAAAAGTGTAATACTGTCCTGAGTTTTTGCATAGTAGTTTTTGCATAGTAGTATAAAAGTATGAAAAGTTACACCAACACTAAAACACTAAACATTTAATAAACATAAGCATAAAATGAAATAATAAAAGTGTAATACTGTCCTGAGTTTTTTGCATAGTAGTATAAAAGTGTAAGAAGTATGTCTATAAAATAAAATGAAGGTTCTGGCATTGACATTTGTAAAAGAGTGACAAAGCAGCATATGAAGTTTATGTACACAATATATGTATGAGATAGTTGATATTGGTACGTATAGAGGTAAAGTGGCATATGCAATAAGGCTAGTAAAAAGAATATATACATCAGCAGTAGTGTAGATATAAAAAGTAGTGTATATGTAAACAGTAGTAATAAATGTAAACAGTAGTAATAAATGTAAACAGTAGTAATAAATGTAAACAGTCAATGTAAACAGTAGTAATAAATGTAAACAGTGAATGTAAACAGTAGTAATAAATGTAAACAGTGAATGTAAACAGTAGTATGACTATAGGCAGTAATGTAATACAAACATTAGTGCAAATATGAGAAGTAGTGCAAACTGAATGAGCACATGACCGTGAGTTGAGTGAATAACCCGTTTTGATGACACAGAGTCCAGTGTTAAAATCTTTGTGTTGTGTGGTAATGTGTGAAAGTTTTTGTGATTAAGGCAGTACAAGTGGGAGGGAGGGCAGAGCAGGCAGAGAGTTAAGCATCCTGACTGCCTGATGAACAGAGCTGTCACTCAGTCTGCTGGTTCGAGCCTGGAGACTCCTCAGTCTCCTCCCTGATGGCAGCAGGCTGAAGCAGCTGTGTAGTGGGTGTGTGGGATCACCTGCCATGCAGAGGGCTTTTCCAGTGAGGCGGTTGCTGTGTAAGTCCTGCAGTGAGGGGAAGGAGGTGCCGACAATCTTCTCAGCTGCTCTCACGATGCGCTGGAGGCTCTTGCGGCAGGATGCAGTACATGCACCAAACCACACAGTGATGCAGCTTGTCAGGACACTTTCTATGGCACCCCTGTAGAAGGTGCACATGATGGGGGTTGGAACTCCAGCCCTTTTCAGCTTGCGGAGAGCAGAGATGGAATCCTGAGGCCACCGAACCGGAAAACCCTCCACCTCCTGGCTGCACTGAGAATTTGTGTCCATAAAAGTTGTGAACAGAATCGGTGACAATGAGCAGCCCTGGCAGAGTCCAGCACCCTGAAGGGGTCTAACTTATACCGGCAATGCAAGCCAAACTCTCGCACCGCTTGTATAGGGACTGGACAGCCTGTAGCAATAGGCCCCCAGTCCCATACTCGTGAAGCACCCTCCACAATGTACCCAGAGGAATACAATCAAATGCCTTCTCCAAGTCCACAAAACACATGTAGACCGGATGGGCAAACTCCTATGACCCCTCAAAGACCCTAGTAAGAGTAAAGAGCTGATCTAGTGTTCCATGGCCAGGATAGAACACGAGTTGTTCTTATTGGATCTGACGTTCGACCAACGATCTGACTCGCTTCTCCAATACCCCTGAATAGACCTTACCAGGGAGGCTAGGGAGAGTGATGCCCCTGTAATTGGAGCACACCCTCTGCTCCCTCTTTTTGAAGAGGGGAACCACCAAGTCTGCCAATCCCGTGGCACTGCCCCGATGTCCACACAATGTTGCAAAGGCGTGTCAGCCAAGACAGCCCCACAACATCCAGAGCCTTAAGGAAATCAGGGCAAATCTCGACCACTCCAGGAGCCCTGCTGCCACGCAGCTGTTTAACTACCTTGGTAACCTCAGCCACGGTTATAGACAGACCAACCCCATAGTCCCCCGACTCAGCTTACTCCATGGAAGATGTGCCAGTGGGATTGAGAAGTATTCCTTCCACCTCCTGACAAAGGCAGACAAAATAAAACATCAAATGAACTCTAGTGTTGATTTCTTTTTAATACGCAACCAACTATTAAACTCCAATTTTTATCTGCTGATAAATAGCAGTTTAGGAGCAGTAGAGGAGCAATTTTTATAGACTTTAAACAAACTCCACAACCCATCAGCACAAGTCATATTAAAGTGATCTCAGAAACATTAAAGATAGATACCTTAATTTCTTTGTCTGGGACACCACAGCTGGTCTCACCATTGTCTTGTAAACTTTTCTTTTGATTTTTGATACCACGCTTTTGTTACAAATCACTCCTGAAACTTTTCTCCATTCACTCCATCCTGCCTGGTCTCTCTTTTTCACCTCTTTACCACATTCTCCATTTTCCTGTCAGTGGACCCAAGTGAAGTCCTGCACCTTTGTGACCTCTGCTCCTTTTAGTCTCACTGTTCCACCTGTCACCCTCTCATTCACACACATGTACTCTGTCTTATCACAGCTGACTTTCATTCCACTTCTGTCAAGGGCATACCTCCACCTCCATCCAATGCAATCCCACCTCCACCTTCAAGCTATCTGTCATTCCTACAGCACATCTTACCACTGTCCTGCTGTCCTCATACATGTCCTGCTGTCCTCATACATGTCCTGCTGTCCTCATACATGTCCTGCTGTCCTCATACATGTCCTGCTGTCCTCATACATGTCCTGCTGTCCTCATACATGTCCTGCTGTCCTCATACATGTCCTGTACCAGTCTAACATACTTTTCTGCCACTCCAGATTTCCTCATGCAATACCACACCTCCTCCCTCGGCACCCTGTCATATGCTTTTTCTAAATCCACAAAGACACAATGGAGTTTTTTCTGACCCTCTCTGTAATAGATAGATAGATAGATAGATAGATAGATAGATAGATAGATAGATAGATAGATAGATAGATAGATAGATAGATAGATAGATAGATAGATAGATAGATAGATAGATAGATAGATAGATAGATAGATAGAATAGATAGATAGATAGATAGATAGATAGATAGATAGATAGATAGATAGATAGATAGATAGATAGATAGATAGATAGATAGATAGATAGATAGATAGATAGATAGATAGATAGATAGATAGATAGATAGATAGATAGATAGATAGATAGATAGATAGATAGATAGATAGATAGATAGATAGATAGATAGATAGATAGATAGATAGATAGATAGATAGATAGATAGATAGATAGATAGATAGATAGATAGATAGATAGATAGATAGATAGATAGATAGATAGATAGATAGATAGATAGATAGATAGATAGATAGATAGATAGATAGATAGATAGATAGATAGATAGATAGATAGATAGATAGATAGATAGATAGATAGATAGATAGATAGATAGATAGATAGATAGATAGATACTTTATTGTCCCCAAGAGGAAATTTGTCTTGGACATTGTGCACTAAACAAAGCTTCTTCCACAATTAAATACACTACAACCAATAAAATCATGTGAACTGGATAATAAAATACAAAAATATGTAAACACCTAATAATAAAAACACACGTCAATAAAAACACATAATTCAATAAAAACACATATTGCACATTCCCACATAAAGTGCATTCCAGCAAGTAAATGACACAACAATGAGACCAGAGCATCAGCGCAAAACAAAAAACTATATGCCTACTTTATTTAACAACCTGATTGATTTAGGGACAAATTAATGTTTAAATCTGTTAGGTCTACAACCAGGGATTCTAAACCATTTTCCAGATGGTAACGGTTCATATTGTGAGTTGAGGATGTGAGCAGGGTCAGACAGCACCCTCCGAGTAAGTCTGAGGACAGACTCATCATACACAGACTGCAGGGAGGGAGGATCAGTCCATCCTATCACCTTCATTGCAGTTTGTACCATGCAACCAAGTTTAGATTTAAGTTGCACGGAGATAACACACCAACATTCCAAATGTGATGATACTTTCCAATACGGCCTGATAGCACAGTACCTGTACTTCTCCAGCAGCATCCTCAAAGCAAAGATGACATCTGTGATGCTCTTCCTCAGCATGAAATCATACTACTGGTCACAGTCACCTCTCACCTAAGTCTAGTTGCGACAACTCTGTACATCACCCTTGTAAATTAAAATGGACACCAGCACACTTTTTCATTCCTCAGGTGTTTTCTCACCCTCAAATATGCCATTTGAGTCAAAAATCTCACTGCCATCTCTCCAAGACATTCCTAAACCTCTACTTGTGTAATCAGACCCTACTGCCTTCCCCTTCATTATTTTCAGAGCTTTCCGAACTTCGCCTTCACTAAATTTTCCATTTTCTCTTCCCTACATCTTGGGTAGCTGTGACTGAGTGGTTAAAACAGTCGTCCTCCAATGCAAGAGATGGGAGCTCGATTCCACTGGCAGTCACATGCTGAAGTGTCCCTGGGCAGGACACTGAACCCCTCATTGCCTCTGATGTGTGTCCCATCGGTGTATGAATGTGATAAAGCTCTGATTGTTCTTTGTACAGATGTAGTAGAGTGTGTGTGAATGGGTAAATGAGGGCAAAGGTTGTATTGTAAAGCGCTTTGAGTATCTTGATTAGATAGAAAGGTGCTATATAAGCACACTCCATTTTTCCACTTCCTGGTCTACATCTTTTATGACTTCTACTCTTCTTTCTTTTTCATTCTCTTCATTCATTAGCTTCTCAAAGTACTTCTTCCATCTTCCCATCACACTCTCCTCACTTGTTAGAAAATTACTCCATCCATCCATCCATCCATCCATTTTCTTACGCTTATCCGGGGTCGGGTCGCGGGGGTAGTAGCCTAAGTAGGGAGGCCCAGACTTCCCTCTCCCCAGCCACTTGGAGCAGCTCCTCTGGGGGAATCCCAAGGCGTTCCCAGGCCAGCCGAGAAACATAGTCCCTCCAGCGTGTCCTGGGTCTTCCTCTGGGTCTCCTCCCGGTGGGACATGCCCGGAACACCTCCCCAGGGAGGCGTCCAGGAGGCATCCTAACCAGATGCCCGAGCCACCTCAACTGGCTCCTCTCGATGTGGAGAAGCAGCGGCTCTACTCCGAGTCCCTCCCGGATGACTGAGCTTCTCACCCTATCTCTAAGGGAGAGTCCAGACACCCTGCGGAGAAAACTCATTTCAGCCGCTTGTATCCGAGATCTCGTTCTTTCGGTCACAACCCAAAGCTCATGACCATAGATGAGGGTGGGAACGTAGATCGATCGGTAAATTGAGAGCTTTGCCTTTTGACTCAGCTCTCTCTTCACCACGACAGACCGGTACAGCGCCCGCTTCACTGCGGACGCTGCACCTATCCGCCTATCGATCTCACGCTCCAGTTTTCCCTCATTCGTGAACAAGACCCCGAGATACTTAAACTCCTCCACTTGGGGCAGGACCTCCTCCCCGACCCGGAGAGGGCATGCTACCCTTTTCCGGCTCAAGACCATGGCCTCGGATTTGGAGGAACTGATCCTCATCCCGGCCGCATCACACTCGGCTGCAAACCGCTCCAGTGAAAGCTGTAGATCACGATCTGATGAAGCCAATAGGACCACATCATCTGCAAAAAACAGAGAAGTGATTCTAAGGCCACCAAAACGGATCCTCTCAACACCTTGGCTGCGCCTAGAAATTCTGTCCATAAAAGTTATGAACAGAATCGGTGACAAAGGGCAACCTTGGCGGAGTCCAACTCTCACTGGAAACGAGCCTGACTTACTGCCGGCAATGCGGACCAAGCTCTGACACCGGTCGTACAGGGACCTAACAGCCCATATCAATGGGCCTGGTACCCCATACTCCCGGAGTACCCCCCACAGAACCCCCCGAGGGACGCGGTCGAATGCCTTTTCCAAGTCCACAAAGCACATGTAAACTGGTTGGGCAAACTCCCACGCGCCCTCCAGGACCCTGCTGAGGGTGTAGAGCTGGTCCAGTGTTCCACGACCAGCACGAAAACCACACTGCTCCTCCTGAATCCGAGGTTCGACTATCCGACGGACCCTCCTCTCCAGGGGCCTCATGTACAAAGACTTGCGTGGATTTCTTACTGAAAAGTTGTGTACGGTCAAATCCAGAAAACTGCGTACGCACAAAAAAATCCAGATGTATCAAACTGTGCGTACACCGGAATCCACGCACATTGCTTTTGTACATCACAATCAACGTGGAATTGAGCGCACATGAGAGAGTGGCCGACTCCGCCTTTGACACGCCTCCATATAAATATGCAAATTCATTTAAATTTGCCCTGCACGTTAGGAATGTCGTCTTTGCTCTATTGCAAATCATGTCGAAACGTGGAAAAAAGAGGAACTTCACGGACTGTGAACTGGAGACACTTCTGAGTGACGTAGAGAGGCACAGAAAAAGGTTTTGTTTGGCACGCTCAGCGCACAACAAACCGTCCAGTTTTAAATAAGAAGTTGACCCAACTGTTTTAACATGCATAGATAGGTCAGTGGGTAGCATATCTGCCTTTTGTCCCGAAGGTCATGAGTTCGAATCCCGCATGGTACAACGTCTTTTTTTTTTTTTATTCATTCCAGATTTAAAGAACACAAGAAAACTATTTAGAATGAACAACATGAAATGAAACAATACATGAAATGAAGGGAAAAGAGGATTTCTTGTGGTTTTCTTTTTTAAATAGTTTTCTTGTGTTCTTTAAATCTGGAATGAATTGAAAAGAAAGAGAAACGTTGTTTTCATTTAAATATACCCTGCAACAGAGGAATGTCGTCTTGTCCCATCATGCATCACGTTCTTCAACTGCTAAAACAGCTAAAAATGAACAATAAACAAGAATTTAAGCTGTGCAGAACTATTCAGTCTGTCTGTTTTTTATATTTTTTGCAGGTTATATTCTAATTGCGTCCATGTGGATGTAATAATCGTTAATCATGTGTGTTTGGTGTGTTTCCCATCATGAACACAGCTTCTCAGAATGGCCTCTAGGTGTCGCCAAAGGAACAACAACCACAGAAACGTGCCTTCGCCAACCCTTGTGCTGGCGTGGAGATGCGGACATTTTCACGTTCAGTTCAGTTTTGATACATACGGAGTTTTGCGTGGATAGTGACGTACGCACGGTTTTTGTGTGTGTACGCACCGTTGATACATGAGGCCCCAGAACCCCTGAATAGACCTTACCAGGGAGGCTTAAGAGTGTGATCCCCCTATAGTTGGAACACACCCTACGGTCCCCCTTTTTGAATAGGGGAACCACCACCCCAGTCTGCCAATCCAAGGGAACTGCCCCCGATGTCCACGCGATATTGCAGAGTCGCGTAAGCCAACACAACCCCACAACATCCAGAGCCCTAAGGAACTCAGGGCGAATCTCATCCACCCCCGGAGCCCTGCCACCGCAGAGCTTTTTAACCACCTCGGTGACCTCAGCACCAGAGATTGGAGAGCCCGACCCAAAGTCCCCAGGCTCCGCTTCCTCAGTGGAAGACGTGCCAGTAGGATTGAGGAGGTCTTCGAAGTATTCCGCCCACCGACTCACAACATCCCGAGTTGAGGTCAACAGCACGCCATCCCCACCATAAATGGTGTTGGTCGCGTACCGCTTTCCCCCCCTGAGACGCCGGATGGTGGACCAGAATCGCCTCGAAGCCGTACGGAAGTCATTCTCCATGGCCTCTCCGAACTCCTCCCACGCCCGAGTTTTTGCCTCAGCAACCACCCGAGCCGCATGCCGCTTGGACTGTCGGTACCTATCTGCTGCTTCCGGGGTCCCACAGGCCAAAAAGGCCCAATAGGACTCCTTCTTCAGCTTGACAGCATCCCTCACCGCCGGTGTCCACCACCGGGTTCGAGGGTTGCCACCACGACAGGCACCAACAACCTTGCGGCCACAACTCTGATAAGCTGCCTCGACAATAGAGGCGCGGAACATGGCCCACTCGGACTCAATGTCCCCCGCCTCCCTCGGAACGTGTTCAAAGCTCTCCCGGAGGTGGGAGTTAAAGCTCCGTCTTACGGGAGACTCTGCCAGACGTTCCCAGCAGACCCTCACAATACGTTTGGGTCTGCCAGGTCTGACCGGCATCCTCCCCCACCATCGGAGCCAACTCACCACCAGGTAGTGGTCAGTTGACAGCTCCGCCCCTCTCTTCACCCGAGTGTCCAGGACATGCGGCCGCAGATCAGATGAGACGACAACAAAGTCGATCATCGAACTGCGACCTAGGGTGTCCTGGTGCCAAGAGCACATATGGACACCCTTATGCCTGAACATGGTGTTCGTTATGGACAATCCATGACGAGCACAGAAGTCCAATAACAGAACACCACTCGGGTTCAGATCAGGGGGGCCGTTCCTCCCAACCACACCCCTCCAGGTCTCACTGTCATTGCCCACGTGAGCGTTGAAGTCCCCCAGTAGAACAAGGGAGTCCCCAGGAGGCGCACTCTCCAATACCCCCTCCAAGGACTCCAAAAAGGGTGGGTAATCTGAGCTGCCGTTTGGCGCATAGGCACAAACAACAGTCAGAGCCCGTCCCCCCACACGTAGGCGAAGGGAGGCTACCCTCTCGTTCACCGGGGTGAACCCCAACGTACAGGCACCAAGATGGGGGGCAACAAGTATGCCCACTCCTGCTCGGCGCCTCTCACCAGGGGCAACTCCAGAGTGGAAGAGTGTCCAACCCCTCTCAAGGAAACTGGTTCCAGAGCCATGCGTTGAGGTGAGTCCGACTATTTCTAGCCGGAACCTCTCAACCTCACACACTAGCTCAGGCTCCTTCCCCACCAGAGAGGTGACATTCCATGTCCCAATGGCCAGCTTCTGTAGCCGAGGATCAGACCGCCAGGGTCCCCGCCCTCGGCCACCACCCATCCCACATTGCACCCGACCCCTTTGGCCCCTCCCATAGGTGGTGAGCCCATGGGAAGGGGGACCCACGTCTCCTCTTCGGGCTGTGCCCGGCCGAGCTCCATGGGTAAAAGCCCGGCCACCAGGCGCTCGCCAACGTGCCCCACCTCCGGGCCTGGCTCCAGAGTGGGGCCCCGGTGACCCGCGTCCGGGCGAGGGAACATTGTTTCCATTAATTGTACTCATCATAAGGGGTCTTTGGGCTGCACTTTGTCTGGTCCCTCACCTAGGACCTGTCTGCCTTGGGTGACCCTACTAGGGGCATGAAGCCCCTGACAGCATAGCTCCTAGGATCATTGGGACACTCAAACCCCTCCACCACGGTAAGGTGGCAGCCCAGGGAGAGAATATTACTCTTCCTATCTTAAACAAGCCTAACCAGTTGCACCTCCTTTCCAACCTGATCCCCCTGTCTTCCCAATCGATACAAGTCCTTCTCACCCTATTTAGTGTCCAGCCTCCCATGCAACTCATCTTACGCCCTTTTCTTTGCCTTTGCCACCTCCCTCTTTGCTCTACATGGTATATCTCCCTATATTCCTGTCTCCTGTCTTTAGTCCTCTCTCTGTCATATTTCTTCTTGGCTAACCTCTTTCTCTGAATAGCTTCCTGGACTTCACTATTCCACCACCAGATTTCCTTATCATCTTTTATCTGTCCAGATGACTCACCAAGTACGGTACCTTCCTACTGGTCTCTTTAATTGCTGTTGCTGTAGTAGCCCAGTCATCTGGAAGCTCTTTCTTACCACCCAGAGCCTTTAACAGCTCCTCTCTGAATTTCTCACATTTTTCCATCTCAGCTTCCACCATTTGGTCTTCTTCTCTGGTTTTAGTCTTTTTCTCTTCTTCACAATAACCGTCATTCTACACACAACCATCCGATGCTGTCTGCCACGCTCTCCCCTGCCACAATCTTAGAGTCTCCGATCTCCCTCAGGCCTCTTCTACACAGAATGTAGTCTACCTTGTATGAATGTAGTCCACCAGAATGTCATGAATGTCCTTTTTTAGGTATGTTTTTAAGTATAGTTGCACTGAAAAAGGAGTGGCTCTCAATCTCATTGTACTTGGGTATAATGACAATACTGTAAAGGCATTCCATTCCTGCATACTCCTTCCTCCATTTTTATAGAGCACCCTATGTTCCCCCGTCTTTTAGAAATAAGTGGCATAATCTACCTCCATCTGTCCTTCCTGGTTGCTTTCCTCGACACCAAACCTACCCATCACTTACCCTCTGTTTCCTTCACCAACATGTCCATTCAGGTCTGCTCCAATCACCACTCTCCTCCCAGGGAATACTGGTACTCTCTGTCACTTCATCCAGATCCTTCCAAAATGTATCTTTCTCTTCCACATCACATCCAACCTGTGGAGCATAACCACTAAGAACATTACACACCAGACTTTCTACTTCTACCTTCAGGCACATCACCCTATCTGACACTCTTTTCACCTCTACTACATTCTTTGCCAATTCCTCCTTCAGGACCACCCCTACTCCATTTCTCTTTCTATCCACACCATGGTAAAATAGTTTAAACCATGCTTCAATGCTGCAGGGCCTTGCTGTCCTTCCACTTGCACTATTGGAACACATAAAACATCTACCTTCCTTCTCTGCATCATGCCAGCCAGCTCTCTACCTTTGCCTGTCATTGTTCCCACATTTACAGTTGTCCTACCTCAGGTCTACCAGGTAGTCCTACCTCAGGTCTACCTAGTAGACCCTCACGCTTACCGGTACCTAGTAGATCCTCAGTCCCTCAATCCTACATTCTTGACTTTCCTATTCTCCCTGTGACTCCTGACACGTTTCCCTCCTCATGGTTTTCGACTAACAGTAACACAATTTCCACTGGCACCTTGTTTGTCACCAGCATCAGTGGCGGTTGTTGTTAACCCGTGTCTTGACTGATACGGTATTGTGTCACTTCGATGAACTTGCATGTTACCCTTCCATCCGTTATGTTTTACACACTTTTTCCTTCTTGGGTCACAGGGGTCACTGGTTCCCATATCCAGCAGTCACTGTGCGAGAGGTGGGGGACAACCTGGACAGGTCTCTAGTCCATCATAGGGAAACATAGAGACAAATGAGACAAACAACCATTCATTCTCTCACTAACACCTAGCCTAACATGCATGTTTTTGGTCTGTGGGAGGAAACCAGAGTACAGTACACAAAACCCACACATGTACGTAGAGAACATGCAAACTCCACCCAGAAAGACCCCAGCTGGGATTTGATCTGGCGACCTTCTCGCTTAGAGGTGGCAGCTCTACCAACTGTGTCACCGTGCTGTCATGTCAATTTTGGCATAAGTGTTTTATGTTGGATGCCCTTCCTGATGACTCTCACCATTTACCCAGGCATGGGACATGCACAAGAGATTCCTGGCTTGTGCTTCCAAGTAGCTGTTTTTAAAGTATCTTTCAGCTAACATTTTGCCGTTTTAGCTAGCCTTTTGTTACTTTAGGTTTCTAGTTAGCCTATTTTTTTTTTTCATTTAACCTTTATTTATACAGGTAGTCTCACTGAGCCACGGCAACTCATTTTCAAGAGAGACCTGTTTATGGAGCAGAT